>JAUZND010000491.1:0-14101 GCA_034780555.1 Coelogynopora nodosa | reverse complement strand
CTAAAATCTAAAAGGTAATTACCATTTAAAATTTTTGAAAGTTTATTAGTAAAATTAATATTTTTAAGAAGTATAACCGATAATATTAAATAAAGTAAAATATTTAAACAAATTAATAATATAGTATTTTTATTTAAAATAAAAGAAAATATATAGTTATAAAATAATTTAGAGGAGAGTAATCATCCTATAATAATTGTTATAAGACTTTGATTTAAAAATACAATAAATAATTCTTTATAATTAAAATTATATAAAAAAGTTTCATTACTATTTGTTATTATGTAATTTATGTAAAATATCATACGAAAGGAATAAATAAAAGAAGATAAAATGATTAATCAAAAGATAAATGATATTAAAAATATATTAGTAGTATAAAATGATATTAATAATAATTTTTCTTTTGTAAAAAATCCAGATAAAAAAAATAACCCATTTAGAGATATAATCCTAATTTTTATAAAAGATAAAGCTAAAGAAGTATAACTATTTATAAATATTATATTTCGAAAATCTAAAGAGTGAGAAGAAATAATTATTTTTATGCCAAAAGATAAGAAAAGAGAAGATTTAAAATAAGCGTGAATTAATAAATGTAAAAAAGATAATATATTAAAACCTAAAGATAATAAAATAAATATAATTCTCAAATGATTTATTGTGGATAGGGCAATTACTTTTTTTATATCCGAAGTAAAAATTGCTAATATTGATGATAGTAATAATGTAAAAATTCTTACTATAAATATATTTTTATTAATTATGGGTATACTATCCCAATTTGTAATATTAGTATAAGGCATAATATTAATTATTATATAAACCCCTGCTGTCACTAATGTTCTAGAATGTACTAATGTTGAAACAGGAGTAGGAGCTGCTATAGCAAAAGGTAATCAAGAATTAAAAGGAAATTGTGCTCTTTTAGTAAATCTAGTTAATATAAATATTAATAAAATGATGAAAGGAATGTGTAATCAATAATTATTTATATTTATTCTTAAACAAAATATAATAGATATTCTTATTATAAATAATCTATCTCCTAAACGATTAGTTAGATTAGTAACTATTCTTTTCCTTGAAGAATTATAATTAGTATAAAAATAGATAAGAAAAAAAGAAGTTACTCCTAATCCATCTCATCCAATAATTATGAAATATATATTATTATTTATAATAAAAAATAATATTGATATAATAAATAATATTAGTATATTATAAAATATTCTATTTAATTTATTACTATATCCTATATAAATTTTTCTGAATTTAAATACATTATAAGAAATAAAAATAATGGTAAAAATAAATAATATTTTTTCAATATTTATTATTATATTAAAAGATATGTCTGATAAAAATATAGTATTAAAAGATATACTAATTACTATATTTATATTATTAAAATTTAAAAAAAAATAGAAAATAATAAACATTATTATTATTTTAAAAATTATGTTATATATAATTAGAATTATTTATTGTTTATTTCCATGTAAAATTTTCAAGATATAAAATTTAAATATATTTTTATTAAAATAATATAACAAATAATTATAATTATAAAATATATAAAAGGTATAGATTTATAAATATTATAAAGTATAAATACTTTTATGTAGAATAATAAAAAAGGAGGGAATCTTATATATATTATAATTATAAAAATTCTCCTTGTATTATGAAATTTCGTATTAGATCTGAAATTAGTATAGTAATTATAATTTATAATATAATACAAAAATATAATTATTGTTATAAAATATAAAAAGATGAAAATAATTCTTATTTTTTGTATTAAAATTATTAATAAAGAATTTCTACATAAAAAGTGAGTAGAAGAAAATAAAAGTATATTAAATCTATAATTAGTACTTAGTCTAATAATAGATAATATAATAATAGATAGTAAAATTAGTACCATAAAAATTATATAAAAATTATTATTTAATATATAATTAGATAATAAAAATAATATTTTTATAGGAATAATTTTTTGATTAACTATTAAAAATAAAAATAATTCTTTTCTTATATATTTTATTATATTTATAATTCAAAATATGAATGGAAAAGACCCTATTTTTAAATAGATAGTAAGAATTATAATAAATAATATTTTTTCCCTTAGTTTAATATAATTAAACATTAGTAAAATAAGAAATATCGTAGAAAATCTTTGAATGATTAAATATGTTAAAATAAGACTTAATGATTTTTTAAAATTTATTACTCATAGGAAAAAAATAAAACATATAGAATTAATTTCTAATAGAAAAAATACTTCTATCCAATTTTTACTAAAAAGAGAAATAATAGAAGTAAATAATATTATAATTATAGAAAAATATATATAGGCATTTATTATTAATAAGTTATATTTCAAGAATAGATTAAGAAAAATAAGAATAATCAAACTACATCTACAAAATGTCAATATCATGCAGATATTTCAAAAAAGGCTATTTTATTATTACTAAAATATATTAATAATAAATATACATAAGTTAAAGATAGTAATCTAAATCCAATTAAAACATGTATTCCATGAAAAGATGTATATAAGAAAAAAGTATTTCCAAAAATTGAATCGGGTAAAGAAAATGCTGATTGTTTGTACTCATAAATTTGTAATATTAAAAAAATCAAGCCTATAATAATTGTTAAAAGTACAATATTTTTACTTCTCTTATTTAACAATATTTTTATATGGGCTAATGTTAATATAAATCCTCTGTATAATAAAATAAAAGTATTTAGTAAAGGAATATTAAAAAAATCTATTTTGAATTCTTCTATAACAAATCAGTGTATTCCAAATACTACTTTTTCTGTTATTGCAAAATATAAATAAGATCTAAAAAATGATATAAAAAACATAATTTCAGAAAAAATAAATCATACTATTCCAATTTTTACAGATCTATAAAAAGAGAAATCATAATATCCTAAATATAAATACTCTGTTAAAATAGAATTCCTTCATAAAAATAATACTAAAATTAAAATTAAAACATTAATAAATAATATTAAATATAACTTATTAAAGAAAAATAATAGAGATATAAATAGATTAAATAATGAGATAGATAATAATAAAGGATATGGTCTTATTTTAACAAATGTAAAATTTCGTATTATCACATAGAACTTATATTTGGAAAATATATATTATTAATTTAACTATAGTAATTAGAATAATATATCTTTTAATAGCAAATTAAATATTTTAAATAAACTAATATTCTAAAAATTGGACTAAAGTCTATATACAATTAGAAGTTGTATTTATTGCAATTTTTAAATTATTGTGGATAAAATATTAATATAATTAGTATGACGAAAATATAAAATATAAACAGTTAAAAGTATACAACTCTCACATACTATTATTCATAAAAAAAAGATTCTAACTTCAATAGATATAATATTATTATTTATTAAATAGTTAGATATACTTAATAAAATAAGCATTCCTAATATCTCTAATAAAATGATTATATTAATAAGTTTAATATAATAGATAAAAGATAATAGAAGGGAGGAAAAAATAATAAAAATAATAAATTTTAATATTATGAATGTTCTTCAGAATAATTATTAATAAGCCTGATAAAAATATAACCTTGAATAAGACAAACTATAATATCATATATAAATAAAATAGTGGGAATTAATATAATAAAAGGTCTTAAAATTAATATTTTGTATATTATATTAATAGCTAAAGATAAAGCTAAATTTATAATAATAGTAGCTCCTCTAATAATAGCACAAATTCGAAATGATAAAGTTAGGGGCCGAATAAAATTACTAATACACTCAATTAAGAAAAGGAAAATTCTTAATAAAAGAGGTGATCTAGAGGGTACATTATGTTGAATAAAAAAGGAAAATCTTTTTGATGTGGAAGAAATTATCAATATAAATCAAAAAAGTAAAGATAAAGAAAGAGAAAAGTGTAAATGTGTGGATAATTTAGGATAGTGAGGTTGTAATAAAGAATTTATATTATTAATTACAATATAAAATAAAATCAATAATATAATAATTTTAAAATTACAGAAAAGAAAATTAGTAATAATTTTACTTATTTTTATTAGCAAAATTATGAAATTATTTTCTATTTTCAAAAAAATATTATTTTTTATAATTATTACAATAATTATTATAAAAATTGTAATAAGTGGAAGTAAAAAAGTATACGTGTGATTTATTAATCTAAACTCTATAAAAATACTATATATAATTTTAAATTGTATTTTTTATGACCACAACATAATGTTTTATTATAAACTATATTTAAATAAATCTAAAAAGGCAATATATGCTAATAAAGATTAACAATCTCTAACCAATTAATTGGTTTCTTTTTACTATAACTTTTTAAAAAAATCATATGAGATAAATTCTAAACAAATTGGTATAAAACTATGGTTAATACCACATAATTCTGAACATTGTCCATAAAATACCCCTGGGTATATATTTAAAATACTAACATAGTTTAAGCGTCCTGGAATAGCATCTATTTTAATTCCTAATCCTGGTAATCTAAAAGAATGTAATACATCTCTAGAAGTAATTATTAAATTAGCTATTTTATTATAAGGTAATACTAATCGATTGTCTACTTCTAAATTTCGTATTAGACCTTTTCTTATTATATTATCTTCTATTATATAGGAAGTAAAAGAAGATATAAATATTTCGTACTCATAAGATCAAAATCATTGATTACCTATGATTTTTACAATAATTGGGTTATTAGATATATTTATAAAATTATCTATTAGGCATATCTCTAATAAAATAAATATTAAATATATAACTATGAAGAGTGGGAGGAAAAAAGAAAGAAATTCAGCTATAATACTTTCATGGGTTTTTATTATAAAAAATATTTTATTATAATTAATATATAAAAAAGAGATAATACAATAAATAAAAATAATTATTAAAGAAGAAGTATAAATAATAGTAATTATATGTTTAGATATTATAATTATATTAAACTCATTTAAATATAAGTATATAGATTGAAATCTTGTATTTATACCAGTAACTAAAAGATCTATAGAAGACAACTATTATTTTATTATAAACTATAACTGGTAAAAAGTAATTATTATCTTTTAGTCCTAAACTAAATGCATTTTATTTTTTGCTAACTTTTTATTGCAATTTTTATTACAATAACTATGTTTCGACTTTTTTTCCTTTTTTAGAAAACTGACGGGCAATTAGTACATAAACATTTACAACTTCAAATATAAAAATTATTTATATTTTACTATTAAGTTAATATTATATATTTAATAACTATACATATATTATAATATTATAATTATTATTATCTCCCAATTACTCCTATATATGCAAAATTTAGATCTGTATAAATTCTTATATTAAGAAATAATTCTTTTATTATTAATTTATTTTACACGACAATGTATTAACATAATTATAGGTTTATTTTATTATGGGTTATTATATTAAGAATCAAGAGCCCCTAATCTGTTTGTTCTTGCCAAAAAATTTAAGTATTACTTAATTTTCTATTTATTATAAAAATAAAAGGGTATCTAATCCTTTTTTTAGTTTTATATTAATTATAAACAAAAATTATAATTATTATTAATTAAAACCTAAACTAATAAAATTATTTGTTTGAGAAAATTTGAGATTGTATTTTATTTTGTCTTTCTGAGTTACCGCTATTGCTGGCACAGTAATTAAGTAGACATTAGACCTTTTCTTATATAACCTTACAATTAATTTTAAAATAAATAAAGATATTTTATAATTTATTATCTTTATAAAAAGCACCATAAATATTTAATCATAATTTTATATAATTATATAGAGATTTTCATCTATTAGAGGGTTATGAGCCCAATAGCTTATATTAGCTTACTTATATATTATACGAACTATATCATTTTATAATAATTTAGATTAAAAAATGATTATTTATATTATAAAAAAATATTGTTTATTATGATAATTTTACTACAGTTAAAAGTAAAGATATATAAATGTAAAACTAATTAATTAATTAACTATATTTTAACTTATTTTATTAAATATGTAATTTAAATTCCTATAATATATCTTTTTAAAATTGATCCTATTTATATTAAATATATACTATTAATATAATAACTTAATAGAATTATAAAATATATAATTAGTATATATTAAAAATTGTATTTTTGGGATAATAGTTCTTTAATAAATAATATTAGTATATTAGTATAGAAAAAACTTGATTATTTATTAATTTATTCTAGAATTTATAATTATTGCAAAAAATAAAAAAATTAATAAAGGTAATTATATGTTAATCGAAAGTTTAAATATTCTATATGTTTTATTTAAAATTTAAAGGATAAGCTTTAAATTAAATATTAAAATAGTATAAATATTATTAAGGGAGTAGGAATTAAAATATCCATCTATATTAAAAATTTAATAATTTTCCTTATTATATAATAATATTAATATTTTAATAAATAAAGATAAAACTAAATTTTATAATAATTAAAATTATATATATGAAGAAATAAGTATTTATTTAAATATAATAAAATAATTAACTCAGCAAAATATATTTTAACTGTTTATTAAAAACATTTCCTTTAAATATAATATTAAAGGTAGTCCCTGCCAATTGTTTTTATAAAAGGCTGTAAATTTTTACATTAAAGTAGCAAAATAATTCGTCATTTAATTTGTGAATAGTATGAATGGGTTAATAAAATATAGCTGTATTATTTTTTAAAAAGAAATTAAACTTTAAGTGAACATGCTTAAATAAAAGTAAAAGAGGAAAAGACCCTAAAAACTTAACCTATTTGGTTTAATTGGGATAATAAAAGATAATAATATCTTTATTTTTATAGATTTTTTTATAAATAGTTCTTTAGGGGTAACAGGCTTCAAATTTAATAATTTATTAATTTTAGTACATCGATGTTGGCTTTAAGTTTCCTAAAGATAATAAATTAAGGGTAGGTCTGTTCGACCTTTAATACTTAACATGAGCTGAGTTGAGATCGACGCAAGTCAGATCGGTTTTTATCTTTACTTTTTATAAATAAAAAAGAGAATGTACGAAAGGAACTCTCTTTGGAGATAACTCTCCTATCTATATTAAAATAGGCAATTAAAATATTAACAATATTTTATTGTCTCTTGTTATAGGTTATATAAAATATATAATAATCTTTAAAATTTGCAATTTAATGTTCTACATAAACTATATTTTAAAGTAAAGAGTATTAACTATATTTAACCTTATCAAGATTATTCGTTTATCCGACACATTACTATTATTTATTTAATCCATTCTAAAGTACCTCAACCTAACTCATAAAATAATCCTAATAATAAAAAATTGATTAAGATATATAATCTAACTATTCTTAAATAAGATATATTTATAATATATAAAAATCTTCTAGGTAAAATTAATGCAAATTCTACATCAAAAATAATAAATAATAAAATTATTTTATAATATTTTAAAGGTAATCTATAATAATTTATATAGAAAGGATATGCTCCACACTCAAATGGAATTTGTTTGTTTATTTGTTTCATCTTATTACTATCTTTAAATAAAAAGTTAATAAAATATAATAAAAAAGAAAGAAAGATTGATAGTATAATAAAAGATAGTAAAGATATAATTATAAATATTTATATATGATATTAGTTTTAAAATTTATAAATAAAATGATTATTAATATTAATTCTATAAAAATAATAATTATATGTAATTCTCAAAAAAAAGGATGTAATTGTACAATTAGTTTATAAATATTTATTTTTTACTTTGAAAGTAAATAGTTTAATTTAACTTAATAAACTAATAAGGAATTATAAATAATAAATAAAAGTAAAAAAGAAATATAATTAATTGGGATAGTATGATAAAAGGGTACTCTAATATTGCTCCTCCACAATATCTTAATAAAATACTAATAAAAATAAAGTCTCTAAAATAATATAAATTTCTAGTTTTATTATAAAAATTAGTAAAATATTTATATGCTAATAAAATAAGAAATACTAATATTAAACATATCACTCCTCCTCTTTTAGATCTAATACTTCGAAGAATAGCATATGCTCATAATAAAAATCAATCTGGTTTAATATGATTAGGAGTAATTAATTTATTTGATGGGATAAAAGAATCATGCTCTAAAAAAATATTATTTTTAAAAAAGATAATAAATAATATTAGTATTAAAATAACTATAATAAAATATAAATCTTTTATTCTATAAAAAGGAAAAAAAGGAATTATATCTTTTTGTCTTTTTAATCCAAAAGGATTACTACTACCTTTATTATGAAGTAAAACAATATGTAATAAAATAAAAACTCATAATATTAAAGGCAAGATAAAATGAAAGGAAAAAAATCGTTGTAAAGTAGGCTCTGATACTGTAAAATCCCCCCATAAATATAATACAATATCTGACCCTAAATAATAAATTACAGTAATTAAACTTGTGATTACTTTAGCAGCTCAATATCTTATTTGGTTTCATGGTAAGGAGTATCCTAAAAATGAAATAATAATTAGTATTAAAAATATAATTATTCCTGAATTTCATAATAATATATTTTTATAATATTTATAATAAATTCTTCGAAATATATGCATATATAATATAATAAAAATGAATCTAACTCCTACTCTATGAAAAGAATAAAGTAACCATCCATAATAAATTTCATTTTGAAGATAAAAGATAGAAGAGAAGGCTTTAGCTTCTACTGGTGAAAAAGTTATTGTAATTAAAAATCCTCTAATAGTTTGAAGTAATATTAGTAAACCTAATCTAAATCCAAAGTTTCAAAAGTAATTTAAATTACTTCTTATAGGAATTTTTGTAATATTTTTATAATAAAATAATTTAATTGGTAATATAATTCTTAAGGGTGTTAACATAAATAGATTTTAGATCTAATGCATATAATTTCTGCCACCTCAAGTAAAAATATAATCGTAATGATTTTATTTTATCCATATTACATAATTTTAGTATAAATAATATTGTTAACAAAAAATAAATAAGAATATATAAAATAAAGATAAAACTTGTTATAGAAAATAATTTATAAATATATATATAGTTTAATTGGTTTCTATCTAAATTAAAATTACTAATAAATAATATAGGCAATATTAAATAAATAAAAATATTATTTTTGTTTAGTTTAGTCTGATTTATATACACTCCTCCACTTACAAAAAAAATATAAATAGATAGCATTCCAATATAATAGGTTAGTAATATAATAATTCTTAATCATTTACTATTATATTTATATAATAATATTATAGTAGATAATCTTATTATAAATAAAGATATTAATATATATTTGGGCCTTTGTAAAAATATAATTATAAATATAGTGCTTAATAATAATAAAATAATATATGATATAAAAATTATTTCATCAAAATAAATGTAATAAAAGGTCGAAACTTTTGTATTATGAAATCTTTTTTGTTTTCTTTAACACCCAAAGTTAATATTTTATAATAAAATAAAAAGAATTACTAAATAATTCTTAAGATAGAAAATCTTATATGTTAAATACACTATTAGTAAAGTTGTGGCTATAATCACTATATTAGATTCAAATTCTAAAATTAACTAAATTATATATATATAATAATTCTTAAATAAATAATAGTAAAAGGTAGTAAATAAGATCAAAATAATTTTATAACATTATCATAACGAATACGTGGTAAAAGAGCTCGTATTAAAAAAATCAAGAAGAGAATTATTAAATATAATAAAAATTTTATTAGTAAGATATTATTATTAAAAAATAAAGTAACTGTAATAAAAGATATAATATTGATTATAATATATTCTGATAAAAATATATAAACAAAAATAATACTACCTAATTCCGTATTAAATCCTCTAACAATTTCAGACTCTCCTTCCACTCTATCAAAAGGAGTACGATTTATTTCTGCTAAAATAACAATAAATCACAATAATAATAATAAAGGAATTTTATAAAATATAAAATAAGACTTATATAAATAAATATATGCAAAATTTAATTTAGAATATAATAATATAGTTATAATTAATATTAAAAATGATAAAATAACTTCATAAGAAATCATTTGTGTATAAATACGTTGAGATCCAATATTACTATATTTACTTACTCTAAAATATCTTACACCAATTATTAAAAAAGAGAAAGTAGTGGATATTAAAAGAATGATTAATATACTATACTCAATAAATAGAAAATAATTTCTTATAGGAATAATATACATAAATATTAATGCTATTGGGAAAGAAGATAAAGATAAAACTAATAATATATTATAATTTCTTATAGTAGGAATATATTTAACTTTTATTAATAATTTAATTCCGTCCAATAATGGTTGTACGATTCCTACTAATATATTTTTATTAGGGGATAATCGTATTTGAGATAATCTAAATACTTGTCGTTCTAGTAGAGTACTAAAAGCAGCGGCAAGTACTAATAAAATAAGCATAATAAAAATAAGAATCAATTTCATTATAAACTTTTTTAAACTTAGTAATATAATTATATAAAGTAATATTACATATATTATAAAATTTCAAAATGATTAATTTAAGTTTATAGTATTGTTTAGTCTAAAAATAATTTTTAATAAAAGTTAAATATATTTCTCTTTTACTTTTATAGCATAATAAACATTATTTATTATATCTTAATAATATAAGTTAATATCATACTAATTATATATTTTATAAAATACTAAGATTATACTTAATAATAGTTTATAATAAAACCTTGTTTTGAAAAGACAAAAAAGAGAAAATCTTTTAAGAATTATATTTTTAAATCGATGATTAATGTCAACTAACCATAAAGATATTGGTACTTTATTTTTTATTTTCTCTATTCTAGCTGGGATTTTTGGAAGATGTTTAAGTATTATAATACGTATTGAACTCATAACTCCTAGAAGATTCTTATTTAATAATGATATTTATAATAGATTAATTACAGCGCACGGTTTAATCATAGTGTTCTTTTTTATTATACCTTTTTTAATAGGAGGGTTTAGGAATTGATTATTACCTATATTCTTAGGATGTCAAGATATATCTTTCCCACGATTAAATAATTTTTCTTTTTGATTACAACCAATAGCTTTTATATTATTAGGAATATCAATATTAATTAAAAGTGGAGTGACAGCAGGATGAACTATTTATCCTCCACTCTCTTCATATTTATATAACCCTAGATATGCTATAGATTTTGGTATTTTAGCTTTACATTTAGCTGGGATTTCTAGAATTAATAGATCTATTAATTTTTTTACTACTTTTATATCTTATCGTAAGAAAGGTATAGATTTATCTCAAATTCCTTTATTTGTTTGGGGGGTAATTGTAACAGCCTATTTATTAATTTTTACATTACCAGTATTAGCAGGAGCTATTACTATACTTTTAACAGATCGTAATTTTAATACATCCTTTTTTGAACCCTCAGGGGGTGGAGATCCTATTCTTTTTCAACATCTTTTCTGATTTTTTGGCCATCCCGAAGTATATGTTTTAATTTTACCAGGAATAGGAATGCTATCTCAAATAGTATTATATTTTACTCATTCCAAATCTTTATTCTCTCATATATCTATATTATATGCTATAGGAATGATTATATTATTAAGATGTATTGTTTGAGCTCACCATATATTTACAGTAGGACTTACTATAGAATCTATTATTTTTTTTAGAGTAGCATCTATTTTAATTGGAGTTCCAACCGGAGTTAAAATATTTTCTTGAATTTATACAATAAAAAATTTTATGATTAATAGAAAGGATTCTTCTATATTATGAATAATTGGATTTTTAATCATATTTATATTTGGAGGATTTACTGGTTTATTTTTAACTAATCAGAGTGCTGATTTATTAGTACATGATACTTATTTTGTAGTAGGTCATTTTCATTATGTTTTAAGTATGGGGGCAGTATTTTTAATTTTAGCAGGTAGAAATTTCTGGTTTGTATTTTTATATGGAATTTGAATTAATGAAATAATATTAATAATTTCTTTCTTTTTAATAATAATTGGAGCTAATATAATTTTTTTCCCTATACATTTTACTGGTTTAAGAGGAATACCACGACGATATGCTAGATATCCAGATATTTTCTTCTTTTGGTCTTATTTTATATCCTTTGGGGCAATTTTAAGTAATATTGCTCTACTTACTTTCATTTGAGCTATAACAGAAGCAATTTTAAGGAAAAAATCTTTATTATCTTTTACTTCTTCTAATATTATAAATGATTTAAATATATTAACACCATATGATTATCATAGAGTAAAAGAGTTTTAAATTATTATAAACAGTTAAAATATTTTTTATTAAACTTATAGAAAAACTTATAATATAATTTTGAAAATTATAATAGATATTTACATCAAGTTTTTATTTTAATAAATTTTAAAAATGTAATTACTATAATATTAACTATAATATTAATTTTATTAACAATAAATTTTAATTCTCAAAAAATAACCCTTATAATCAATTTTGATAAAATGACTTTTATTTTTCTTATATTAACAATTTGGATAGGAATTTATATTATAATTATATATAATAAATATTGTTTAAAAAAGATGTCTATAGTTATTGTAATAATTATAATTTCTTCTATATTATTCTTAACCAATAATATAATCATTTTTTTTATAATATTTGAAATAATATTTCCAATACTAATACTATTTATTTATTTATGGGGTAAATCATATGAACGATTTTTATCTTCTAGTTATTTCTTCATATATGGAATATTAGGATCACTTCCATTCCTATTTAGTATTTTAATAATATATTATAATAATATGAGACTTAATATATATTTTATTAATACTAATATTAAAATAACTTCTATTATTAGTTTAATAATATTTTTATCATTCTCACTAAAATCAGCATTTTATTTATTTCATTATTGATTACCTAAAGCACATGTAGAATCTCCAACAGAAGGATCAATATTTTTAGCTAGAGTAATAATAAAGTTTGGTATTTATGCTTTCTTACGATTTATATCAGTATCAGAATATTTTAATAAAAATATAATTATTACTATATTAATTATTATAATTATGATAGGAAGTATTTATAGATGCTTACTATGTTTAACAATTAGGGATTATAAAAAAGTAATTGCTTATTCTTCTATTTCACATATAAGATTTTCTATTATACTCTTACTAATATTTAAAGATATGAGAATATCAAGTTTCTTACTTATTTCAATTTCTCATGGTTTAATCTCTCCTGCCTTATTTTATATAACTAACTTATTTTATTACTTATATAATACTCGAAATTTATTTATAATTAATAATTTATTTATAAAAAATAAAATTATATCTTTACTAGTTGCTATTTTATTATTATTAAATTTAGGAACTCCTCCATCTATTAATTGCCTTGGGGAAATTTTATGTTTATCTATATTTATAACTTTTTCGTCTTATTTTTCAATAATTATTATTATCTATTTTTGTATATATATAATAATATTTTCAAAATTATATATTATAATAAATAATCAATCTTATAATAAAATAATACAATTTTTAATACCTATTAAGAATATAATAATTCCCATACTAATATTATTGCCAGCTATTATAATATTTAATACAATAAAATTATGATTTTAAAATAATGTAATTTATATAAAATATTAAACTGTAAATTTAAAAAAGTCAACACCATTATCTTTATATAGTTTATTATTTAGAATATTAACTTTGTAAGTTAAAGATTATTATAAAGAAATAAAAATTAGCATAAAAATGCATCTTAGTTACATTAAGGAGAATTATATTTTTAAAGATAGTATAGTTTATAATAAAAATTTAAGTCTTTTAATCTTAAGAAGCTAAAAGCTCTATCACTTATACTAAAATAATTATAAATCTTTTATCCTTTTTATAGAGTCAGGATTAAACTATAATTATTTACAACCTATTTTTATTAGCTCATATATA
>JAUZND010000489.1:0-14102 GCA_034780555.1 Coelogynopora nodosa | reverse complement strand
ATGAAATCTCTTTCACTTATCAGTTCGTCAACCTCTATATTTGGAGCAAGTCCAGGAGTCCCTAAGAATTCGGGAATGGGATGAGGCCGAAAATCAGCTCCTTCTTCAACTTCCTCCCAGATCTCTCCTTGCGAAGACGAAGATGACGACGACATTTTTTCTAAATTACTTGCAAAAGCGTTGGCTAATATTTGAGTATGTTATAAGTGTCCAAGATAATATAAACTGAAAAAATTCAATACTTTTACTGTGATATGTTTCGACCAATAAGGGCAAAGCTCACATGGTGAAAGATGATGTCATAAGGCTATTTGTCCACTTAGAAATCAATCCTCTTTTGTGCTACGGGTGTATAAGCCCCATGCTTCTTACTCCCTACGGGTGTTCTAACAATCATTTTCTATTAGTTGTGTTGATTTTATGACATTTAACGCTATAGAAAAAAAGTTATAGCCACGTATCCACAGTGGATATGCCCGGCTTCCGCACTCAAATGTATCGCATATCCACAGTGGATACGCCCGGGTTTAAAGGGTTAACTAATTGATTCCCAGTTCACTGATTGATTCCCAGCGAGTTCTTTGTATTTAACATTTATTTATCTGTACTGTTTCCACAGATACTGTTTCTCACTTCTGTCGTCTGCCTTGAAAAAGATACACTAGTATCGAAATATCGGCATTATAAATTTAATTCAGTGTCGTGGAGCCTTAATTTCTTTCTTTCTATTATGCCGACACAAAATATTTACCAAATTAGGGAAAAATTAGTTTTACCAGATTTATTTTATCAATTATTTAATAACAACATATTTTAAGAAATAAATTTGTTAACCATATTAATTAATTTACCATGAATAAATAAAAGTACTACCAATAACAACTGGTTCCTATGTTTTTTTAACTATATAATATGCTATACGGTGGAGTCATGGTGAAAGGTGGTTGGGTCAACGTGACCACTCCTAACGTTTAAAATTTATTCTGTTGTAGATCAGTTAAATAACGTTAAAAAGCCTAAATATTAGGAGAGTTGTAGACTCTGGATCTAAACTCAAGACTCAATATTCGATTAACTCTATATATATAGAAAGGCAGCAATTATGCAGATGACGTTTATTCTATATCAGCTCGTGCAGTAAATGATGGTCTTGTTGGTCTGCACAGACTTACGGCATATTTAGACATTTTGTGAATTTTGACTCATTGCGCATGATGTAGTGACACCCCATTCCATCATTTCTGGATAGATTATTTTGAAACTTGTCTAATATTTAAGAAAATATTAAACATGGTTCAAAATAATCAATCTATGTCTGATAATATAATTGTAAAATAATCAATTCCGGGACTACTATAATATTCCCTGAATCAATTTAAGAAAATATAACATAATTCAAATATAGCCTACCAAATGGCAGACAATTGAAAGTATTAGAAAAAACACGCAAAGAAATTTATTTCATGATAATTTGGTAAAAAGTAGCTTATCTGACCAGTCGATCACTGCGAGAGGTCATCTAAAATTTAAATATTTATTCCACTGATCAGAAGAACGTTTCAGTAATTTAAAAAAATGATCTACAAGTGAAAATATAAATATTTTAATATTATTCAATACATATAAAAAGTTTTATACGACCGAAAAATATCACAAAATTATATTGTGAACACTTAAATTAGATAGAAAATATAAAATATAGTGCAAAAGAAGCAAATGGCTTAAACCTTCACATTTATTAAAACACACACAACGATTAAATTTCGCGAAAATTTGGTAAAAATTCATTTATAAACAAAAATAATTAAAACAATATAGAACAAATCAGACATTACGATCAGACACTACGAGAGCCCATATAATATTTAAATACTAGTTCCATGGGTCAGAAAAACGTTTAATAATTTTTTTTTATTCGAAACGAATTTCAAGTGAACGGAAAGTAAATTTCAAGATATTAACCTTATTCTTTATATCTGCCATGGTCACTATAACTCCTTTCGTATGAAGCAATAAATCGAAATAAATAAGAAAAATCAAAGCATTTTTGAAGAAGATATAAGCAAAAAACACGTATTTAGACCCATATTAAAAAAAAGATTAACAAGTGAAATGTATAGCGCACGATGATTCGTGGTAATAGTTGAAAGTAGAAGCGCCAAAATTGAAAGCAGTAATTTGAATGATTTGAATTGATAGTTTACCCCTGGAAGGTATACACTTGAATGATCGATTACTACCATGACTACCACAATAAATTTAATCAATTTACAAACTGCAAAATTGAACTCAGCGAGCTTCAATTAATTGAGAATGACCTAGACTTTGTTTAAATCAGCCAATAGGAAGTCATATCTTACAAAAAATTCTAGATTCTGGTTGGCTGAAATATTTTTAAAATATTTTAGTCGGTCAAGGAAGGTGGGTAAATAGGTGGGATGGGGGTGGGGCGGGTGATATTGAGAGTCAACATAACTTCAACTTCTATTATATATAAACTTTATCATAAACATAAGTATATAATAATAATAATAATATTCATATATAGGCCTATATAGGGTCTTATAAAGGTGAGTTAAATTTATCAAATATAATATAATTATGCGGTTGAATTACACATGAAAAAAATTATATCTATATATTAATTCAATGTGATATAAATACATCTAAACATATCAAATTGTATTAATAGACTTCATATAGAATACTATTATGATGAATTCGAATAACAGAGGTTTATAATAGGAAATATTAAGTGTACTTATACATTTTAAGTTGTGTAATTGCTTTGGCATAAAAAATCGTTATTATTTAAAGATTATTCTTCGATAATTTGTATGGTTTTAAAACTATTAACTAGTACCTGATTTAACCATAGATTTATGAAGAAGCGGGCCAAATTATAGCTCACTTATTTATATATTCCTATATAAAAAGTAAATTACCAATCAGGCAGAAATTGACAGTACCTGCCTGACTCAAATTCAATAAACCTCCCGCAATACTGAATAAAAAATGTATCCGACAAAGAAAAACATATAAATTGATTATCGATAAATTTAGTAAAAATTTAAAAAATCGTATTCTGTTTGTTCCTATTGTTAGCAAAAAAGTCCTATAAAAGTCTTACACAAATTGTATTCTTTATTTCAAACTTATACCATTCATGTTTATTGTTTGTGTTGAATTTTTAAGTATGCAAAATGACAGTTCGTAAAATAAAAAATTATATAGCCTAGTATAAGTAAATACATATATACAGGGAGCCCAAATACTATACTAATCAATTTTAAAAGAATAATAATAGTAATTTATAGTCTGTACCTTTTAAATGTTTCTTCGTAAAAATAATCCCCATCCATAGACGGAACAAATTTTATTGTTTTATACCATACCTTCATATTTTTCTATATTTGAGTTATCTGCGCACTGACAATTAGGGCATATTTTAACTACAGATAAAGAATATAGCCTACGAATAAATAAGGAAATAAAGGATTGTATCAATGCTATTGGCCATATGTAAACCGAGAGCGAAATAAATTTAGTATGCTCCATTAAAACTGTAAAAAAACAGCACTTTCCTACTCGTCAGTATTTATATGTAATACAACAATGCAACACATAACTTAGCATGTATAGCATATCTATATATATATGTAATGTAATATATATAATATTATGTTTATTTTTAATTTTTGTATAAATGGCAGTATACATATACGATCAATAAATGGCAGTATACAATCAATAAATGGCAGTATACAATCAATAAATGGTAGTATACAATCAATAAATGGCAGTATACAATCAATAAATGGCAGTATACAATCAATAAATGGCAGTATACAATCAATAAATGGCAGTATACGTATACAATCAATAAATGGCAGTATACAATCAATAAATGGCAGTATACGTATACAATCAATAAATAACGTATCACTAACTTTATGTTGACTTTTTTATGACCTATATTATTGACAAATCATTTGACCATAATATAAGCATTCTTTAACGGAGAGAAGTACTACCTATGAGTTTTTTAATATTCCATTGAATTTAGTACACAAAACATATACCTATCAATTTATATGGAAGTATTTTATCACAATCTTCAAAATACCTCTTTAGAAAGTCCAATTATTTTCTTATATTTTAGATGTCGTATAAAGAATGAATATTTGTACTGTGATGCTTTCAGTGAACAAACATGCGGTATAAATACAACAACAAAAAAGAACAGAAAAGGATTTAATAAAGATGCTGAGCTTGAGTTGACAAATATTCATAAGATTTCTTAGATTTGATGTTTAAATAAATAATAAGTATATAATAATAAGTAATAAGAAAAATTTAAGTAATTAATTAATTTTTTATATATAACTACGTTTCATGACACGTCTATACGCATTGGACTCTGTGAATATCATTATAAAATTAAGTCTTTGTTAATTGAATACCTTAGTAAAATATTTACATATTCACATATATTAAATATTCACATATTTTATACGTTTATACATACTGACTCATAATGCAAATACTCTTTAATTAGGTAAATTATACTGAATTTTTTAATAACGTTACTAATTAGGTTAACTTCTATATAATAATACTACTATTATTTGTTATTCAATATGCTATAGTTAATACAGTCAATGTTCAAAACACCACATTCCAAACTGTAAAAATGATTTATGACAGAAAGATAAGATCTAAGATATAAGATAAGATCTTATCTAAGTTTACAATCAGCTGTGATCATGCTTCAATCAATATTATGATCGTCTTGTTTACCTAGTCTGGAGTTAGTTGACCTGTCCAATCATCGCCTTGATTGTTGTTTTCCCTATAAATCAACTATTTATACCTATCTATATACTATAGGTAATCAACAATCCCCTGAATTTGTTACATAATTATGTACGTCATATCTACCTACTATTTGTTATCTGTACCCATAATATGTACCCATAGGTAATATTCACACTGTGAGTATATTATACTGCATTGTTCAAAATACTTCATTTCCAAACTGCAAACTGAACAACTGTAAGCAAAATAATTAAAAATAAACTTTTGACAAATTGTTTACTCTCTCATCTTTATAATCAATATCTAATATGTGATTCCACACCAATTCTAAGGATTTTAAGATGCCAAACCATTTATTCCAAGAATTTCAGTCTATACACTAATTTATAAATAAAGCGTCTTATATAAAACGCATAAAGGTGCCTCTAAACCAAATTGTGCCTCCCACCTGTTGCATACCGAGTAACAGTTATTTATTATAAATTAATTTTGCATAAAAATATTTTAAAAATAGAATTTTTGATCAACCTTTGGATCAAAAACATATCAAAGTAAATATATATTTTTCAAAAAAAAATGTTACATAACATTTCAAGAAAATCAGTTAAGTAGTGAGTAGGTATGTGGAAATACTTTTTAGGGTTAGCTAGGTGGAGGGGGTATTTTACCCCCCGCTGGAAAACTAAACTTCCTATCATCCGATTAAATTGAAATGTTGTATGCAGATACCTCCTAAAGACTTGTCGAGCTAATTTTATTTTCAAAAATTTAATCGATTGGTATCATTTTTATGACCTGGTTACGTCATAAACTAGTTAGGAAAACTATAGGGAAATAACCATTATCTGAGTAGTATAGGAAGGGTGGATTCGACCAAAATTATAAATAGATCATGACTCATGACTATAAATAGATCATGTAACCCCCCATTTGAGGAAAATGATTTTGAATTGAATTTTTTACGATCTTGATCATTATGAATCATCATTATATTTCTTTTTAGGGTAGTAATCTATGACAACCAAAGTTGGTATGATGACTCACAAATAAAACAAAAATATGTTATAACATTTATAAATATTTGTAAGTTGTATATCACCTTAACAATTTTAATTAGTGTCTAATTATATTATAATCTTATTATTTAATTGTAAATATTGTTTTTAGATCGTTTTTAAATTTTGTACGAAAATTGACGTCATTCGTGAAGTCATTTTTGTTTTTAGCCTATAACTTTTGATGTTTACAACCTATGACAACCAAACTTGTCATGATGACTCATCAACATAAGCCAAATCTTTTAGATTACTTTTTTGTAAGTAGTACTATTTTTTATAGTAAAATAAAATTTAATAGATATGAGCTAGCATCAATTTTTTTTAAATCGGTTGAAATTTAACGAAATTATAAACATTTTAATGATTTACATCTGATTAAATCAACATATATATCTATATTTTAATATAGTAGAATGAAATTAAATAGATAGACTAGCAGAATAGCTATGAGTCAGTGCTTATTTTTAAAACATCTGTTGAAATGTGACAGAGTTGTAGACATTTTACCATTGTGATGTACTATTGCCACATATCGCACGATGCTTTCAATGAGAATTCTAACGTTCACTCAGCTTGATTTTGTTACTTACAGATTGATCTAAATGTAATTAATCATTATGTGTGTTTTATAATGATTTGGACGGTTTACTACATGGTTCATTTACAATATATGTTATATTTTCTTACATTTATCTTATTAGTTGATGTTTAGAATGTCGTTCTGTGATACTATTTGTTTATTTTTTGTACAATTTGAATAATATTTTAAAGAAATGTAATATGTCGTTTTGCACAAATAATTGATTATTCTCAAAAATAAATTAGTTTTTAAAAGTTTAGATGGTCTCTTATACTGTCTGTTTCGTTCTAAATTGTCTTAATTAATTCCGATTGGTCATGTAAATGAATATTTACTAAATTATCACGAAATGTAATCATTGTGTATGTGTTTTCTAATAATTTCGATAGTCTACAACATGGTTCAATTGCAATTTTTTTTAATGTTTACACTATCTGTTTCGTTTTATATTGTCATAATTAATCCCGATTGATCATATAAGTGAACTTTCAATCAAGCTGAGTGAACATCGGAATCCTCATTGAAATCATTGTGCAATATGTGGCCATAATACATCAAATGGTAAAATGTCAACAACTCTAAAATATATATACATATTATGTTGATTTAATCAGTTGTAAATCACCAATATGTCTATAACTTCGTTAAATTTCAACCGATTTAAAAAAATGGATGCTAGCTAATGGCTGTCCTTATTTTATAAAAAAATAATAGTGCTACTTACAAAAAAAAGTAGTATAAAAGATTTGGCTTATGTTGATGAGTCATCATGACAAGTTTGGTTATCATAAGTTGTAAACATTAAAAGTTATAGGCTAAAAACAAAAATTACTTCACAAAGGACGTTATTGTTCGTCCAAAATTTTAAAAACGATCTAAAAACAATATTTACAATTAAATAATAAGATTATAATGTAATTAGATACTAATTGAAATGTTAGGGTTATATACTACTTACAAATATTTATAAATGGTATAAACATATATTTCTGTTTTATTTGTGAATCATCATACCAACTTTGGTTGTCATAGTGTGGTCGAATCCACCCTTCTTATACTACTTATGTGCTATATATTGACTAATATATGATATAACTTTTGTTCAATGCAACCAATTGACTTGATTATTTTTACATCTGATTCCAAATCACAAAATCTTTATTTGTTGATATATTTATATAGTTATACTATTTATTTAAATAAGCTTTAAGTAGTATAAATGCCATTCCAGTATTATTTTAAATTGCTGGTTATTTTGATAAATAATTTTATTATTCAAGTTAAATGCATGTAATTTACGATAAACTTAATTTTTCTATTAATGGTGCCAGTTTTACCTCCTAATATCATCGGTAAATATGAAAACCCAAGGGGGGAATAAAATAGATCAACAATAACACCATTTTTTCTGGTATATAAAAATATTCGAAATTATATTTGTTATATTTTTTAGTTAGATAAAAGTATTTTAACCACCGAGTAAAAAAATCAGGGTCATACATTATATAGTTCAATCGTAAATTTAATTTTTTTAGGAAAAAAGGCATATCCCCCCTTCCACGTACGAAAGGTTAACTATACGATATTTAACTGCTGTGGAGTCAATGTAAATTTGAAACGGTTGAAGTCACATTGAACAATAAAAACATTTAATAATTCTTTCAAATATCATAATATATCATATTAATATGGTTAATCAATTAATTTGTTAAACTAATTAATTAATTAATTTTATTTTAATCATTTATCAATAAATTTGTTAAGATAATTAGTCAATATTCATTCATTTCAATTATCAAATATCATACTAACTATAATTAACATATAATTTAATGAAGATCACCTTATTTTGTTCAAATAAAAAGCAAAATACTAAAGAAAAATATAAACTTTAAAAGTCTGGAATATTTAACTCATCCTCCTATATTTTTATTTGTATAAAATTGAAACCTTTTGATTTCTAAGAATCCACACATAATGTAGGTGTGTGTGATTCAATGGAAACAACTAAATTGTCTATGTGTAGGATGAACTGGCTTTTTAATAATACGTACTTAATTCTAAAGTACAATAACAAATATTTCTGTGTTATATTCAATTACATCAACTCGATTTTTTATCTTTTCGTGAGTGAAAAATATTTATTGATATGTAAGAGATACTACTATATAATACTTTCAGTAATGCATCTCGTTCTGTAAAATAAAAGTTTAATCTGGCATAAATATATAAGTTATTATATTAATTATGCCATATAACTATATTAAGTTGGCGTTATAACTTATAAGCTGGCATTATAATAAATTCTATAGTATTAAATAATATTATTTTTACTATATTAATTAATATATACAATTCATTATTATAAAACCATATTGGGTATAAAACCTCCTTCTTTGCTTATTTCACATTGCAATGAGTAACACTGTGAAGGTTAGGCCTACATACCAAATCGTTCGCTCAATGAATAATTTATATATAAACTGAAGATTTATTTAAAGAATTATATATTAACAATTTATATACATATTAACAATATACATATGACATATTAAATACATAACTACCCGATACCGTTTCATTGTAACTATATATTGTATATATATATATATATTTACAATTAAGATCCTATTAATACAATTAAATTTAATTATGTAACATACAAACTTATAACAAGTTATTTATGTGTTTATTTTCTACGTCGTGAAGAACTGTCAACTCAACAAAAAACACAATATACCGAGTATATGTATTTTTTAATGTACAAAACATTGTAGATTATTTTTAACTGTGACATTCATACATTACATACATTCATTAGGTGTAGGCCTATATACATACATAATACTATTTGTTCTGGCGGTAAAAGCATTTTACGAGCATGTAGAAATTTAATTTAATATATATATCTTTAATAACTGTTATTACTTGGATAAGTTATTATTTTCAAGCGCATAATACAATGATTATATATGACTATAATATATATATATATATATTACAGCTATACTATTACTATACATTACTATATATGACTAGATAAAGATATTACTGCTTTTAAAGGTACATTACAAAAAGGCACAATGATAGATTTTTTTTTTTTATATATGTACAAAACTATAAATATTACTATATATCTATCAGTAAACGTACAGAGGTTTATTTTATGTATAGTATCGGAATGATTATTAATCTTTTCAATTGCAGCGTACCATTCGAACCAATTAATTTGATAATCAATAATCAATTTAATTGTAAATTATCATACGCATACGGTATCGTAACCGAAAAGCCTTTGTACGTGGAGGGGGATATGCCAATTATTTTTTCCAATAAATTAAGTTTTTGAATGAACAATATTGATGATAATGACCCTGATTTTTTAATCAGTGGTTGAAATGCCTTTATCTAACTAAAAAAATAGCATTTTAAATAATTTTATTTTACATACCAGAAACAATTGTTATTATTGAAATATTTTATGCACAACCCCCTGGGTTTTCATACTTGCCGAGGATAATATTATCTAAATTTTGCAACATTAATAGAAAAAATAAGTTTATCGTAAATTCTATACATTTAACATGAATAAAATTTTTTTTTATTAAAATAACCTGCAATTTAAAATATTTATACTATACTTGTAGATTATTTATATAAGTTGTATAATTATAAAATTATACAACACAAATATATATGTTGTGATTTGGAATTATATGCAAAAAGAATCCAGTCAATTGGTTACATTGATCAAACGTTATAGAATATATGGATCAATCTATAGCATATATGAGTCAATCAATATATAGCATATATGAGTCAATCAATATATAGCATATATGAGTCAATCAATATATAGCATATATTATATGGTTAATTTCCCATAGTTTTCTAAAACGGAAGTTTATGACATAATCAGGTCAAACAATTGGTACTATTTGAAAATTAAAATCGCTCGACAAATCTTTAGGAGGTAGGTATATACATACCAAATCTCAGCTTAATCGGATGATAGGAAGTTTTGCTTTTCCAGGGTTTTCCAGGTTTTCTACGTAGCAACTCCTACAAAGTATGTCCACGTACGAAGGGTTAAGGATATAATTATTTATATTATTAAGGATATTTTTATTTATTAATATTTCATAAATATTTACCAAATAACTTACAAATATTAACTAAATAATTAGTAAATTCTTCAAATTTACAATAAATTTACAAAAAAATCCGATTTGGATTACTATAGTTGAAAATTGACTGGTAGCAAATTGTTTATTGTAATGGATGCCTATAGAGAGATATGCCTAGCTATGCGAAGCAAAAAATAAAACCGCTCCTGATGTTTAATGAAAATTGTTATGTTATAAATATTATTACCCCAACCTTCACCCTTTCGTCACATAAACCACAATTATTTAACCATTTTCCACCCCAACAACTACTAGGATGTTATTTTATTTAAAAGAAATTAACATACAATCAAAAATAATAACGCAATACGTGCGCACGCGCCTTGAAATTTTTTTAGTAGTAAAACATAAAACAAAATATTAAAATGTGGCTGTATTAAAATGACTATCGAGACGATACGTAACAAGGTCGCGGTAGCATCAAATATGATTTCACGTGACATTCTTATTCATTTTGGTAAATGTCGTTTAGTATTCTTTCATAAAAGGTCCAAAGTTATATATTGAAGAATCCACACAATATAAATTATTATTTAAATCGTTCTTTAAATATCTATCTATGTAGTGTGATTGCTATTTTTAAATTTATTGTGAGATGTTAGTCAGCAGTTATATATGTGTATACTATATTATGATAATATTATATTTATCAAGGTCCACACATGCCCCCATAAGTATTAAGTTGGAGCCCTTGTAATGATTGTGCAACTTTATAAAAAATCGTAAACACATAATAAACACTTTGTTGTATACCCTGACTGCTGCCTCCTATGTAAAATTTCTGTATCGGCCCCTGTCTGTTATGTATATTTTGACTCCTGCATGAGTACTAGTGCTATCTCGATCATATTAAATATCTTTAGTAGTGCGTATGTTGGTTGCATATTTGCTTGATAATAATTTAAATAGCTGGAAAATTATTACACAATAACTTTTCATCGAAATTATAAAAATTATCATTATCGTAATATTACATAAGATATTATTATGTTATAATAATATTAAATATAATTGCATTACGATAAATATTTCCTAAATGATTTATTATTATAACTACTCCAGTCCATAAATTTAATTTAAATATGTATTGTAAATAATATATGATTCATTGATGTATTTAATCTGTGGTAAATATATTTTAAAGTAAATAAATTATTTTTATCCGTTATCATACATACTTTATACTAAATATATTTAAATACTTTTTCGCAATGCTTATCATTTATTTAAAAAATGTTTGCATGAATCAATTATTAAAAAGTTCATCCCTAACAAAATAAGGGCCAATTTGAATTTTTTCGAAAATGTTTGTCTTCTGTTTTACGATATTTATTTTATAAAAATATATCTATTCAAAAATACATCTACATTTTTCATAAAGATAGTTTAAAATATAACTTAACTCAAAACTAACTTCTCTATGTATATAATGTATACTGCTGTTAAATATATTATTATTCAATCATTCCTTTATTTAATAATTTTTAAGATTAACATTCAAATTTTTAACAATATCCTTTTGAAAACATTATTTAGAGCAAAGATTATATAAGGATGAATTCCATGTGCATATTAAAAAAGGTTCAGAGCAATTTCGCAGTCCATAGACTATAGTTTATGGACTGGAACTGCTCTGACAGTTTCAATAAAACTATAGTCATAGTCTATAGTCATAGATGCATAGCATATATTATATTAGGTCCTGCATATAAATAAAATTTATTTAATCAAAATTAAAAATATATCAAAAGTGGTACACATATTCATAAAGGGTGAAATTTGTTGACTAAGAAGGAAATGGCTGATAGTATGCAGATAATCATTTTTATATATAAGATTAAGGTTTCTAAATTTTAGAAAATGGTGAGCATTAAAATTTAGGATAAAAAAATAACAGAAATTGCATTTTGTGTATACAAATTTATTAAATATAAATTTATTGTACAAATTGTCTAGTATAGCAACATTAAAAAAATGTGCTGGCTGTAGGAAAGGGGTTTCTGGCCACCTTCGAAACCTAACTTTACAGAGAAGAAAGTAATTTCGTTTATAAGCATCTTTTTAAAATTATTCCTTAGTAAGGAAATAACATCATGCAGATGATTCAGACCTAAGTCAATTTAAACTCCAGTCAATTTGAACCTGAAATCTAGTGGACATGCACTATTTAATTTTTATAACAGATAATCAAGATATAAATTTTAATATCACCTGTGATATATTTTCCACTATATATTACAGGTGATATTAAAATTAGTAGACTATATATAGTCTACTAATTTCCAGTAATATTAAACAATTACTAATAATTAATAGAATATTACTCATTTAATTAGCAGCATAACAGTATTTTCATTAATTTATTTTAATGACAATATAATTAATGATGGCATCAGAATTATATAACTTTATAAAATAATAATATATATTTTTTAAATAATAATTAATAAAAATATATGTCAACAGGTCTGAATTGAATTACATTTGAGTTAACTTAAGTCTGAGTAAAATAGGGTTCCTGAATTGACTTAGGTCTGGAAGATTCAGTTCTAATTTGTCCCACTCCAATACAGATAATGCAATTTAAGCATATAGTCATCTAGACTTAGAGCAGATAAGTAGGAGGCTTCATTGACACCATGTTGGACATGGCATGTCCATGACATTTTGACAAATGGTTGAGCACTTAAATTTTCTGTGAAGCTTATTTATAATATATGCACTGCAATTCATAACATGCTATAGACATTGTGGGGATTTTTCTGTACATTCATAGAGGATAACATAAGTTAATTTAAATGAGTCAGAGTGGAATGAGTTCATATTGGTTTTCAGGAGCACAACCCACATGTTATCAACATAGGACTTCCAATAATGAATTCTGTGAATATTACCTAATTCCTTAATATAACATTTTATTTAAAGTATTACAAAAGCTATAAACATTCAATTTTTTTGATATAACATATTTTTTAGAATTATTTAATGTACAATAGACCCCCTCATCACCAACATATAATAAGCCTACCTAAAAAGGTTATCATTTATCACTCATCAATAACAAAATTCTAAATAAAAAACATATATTAAATGTATAATGTAAGATACATATAATATGTGTAACTCTAACTAATTTTTATTTTTTTATTATATGACTATAAATTCCATATATTTAGCAAATATGATTTTTTAGTTTATCATAATGCCTTCATAAAACTAATACTTAATGTTTCAGTCTAATCATATAATTTATAGATGTTGCAGACCAATCTAGAATGCCGACCGATCTTAGATCGGTCAGACCAATCTGGAATATTAGATCGGTCCGACCGATCTAAGATCGGTCGACCAATCTCGAATAATTTTAAATCCCAGATCGGTTGGACAGATCTAGTATAAATTTTTAGTTTGTTCTCAAAATGTAGAAAACATTTAAGTATTGTCGGTCTTTAATTTTAC
>JAUZND010000488.1:0-35356 GCA_034780555.1 Coelogynopora nodosa | reverse complement strand
TCTTCTCAAATAAACCAGAGCTGTTCTACACCTTCAAATTCTCTAAGTGTGATAGCTGAACCTCTACCTGCTACTTTTTCAAGTAAACCTACCACCAACTCGTCTTCTTTTGTATCAGCAGAACCACGTAAAACATTTGTTATAAACAGTAAAATTGTGGAAGCTGAAATTATATGGTGTCTATAGGGTGTAACAGCTCTTTCCGCGTTTTTATAACAAAACTATAAATATACAGATTATCTAAAATATACCGCGTATTTCCCAGTACTTTGAATCTAAATTGTAAACCAAAATTAACCATTTAATCTATTGATTAATCTATGAATCTATTAATCAATTAATTTTAATTTAAATCCACAAACATCCAATGTACACAGTATTGTCATAAATTCATTATCATTTATACATCTATAATCGAATATGGATTATAAATTGACAATACGAGACATTTATTTTATGTTATAATCGAAACAAACCGACGCAATGGGATTTCAGCTTCAGAATGTCATCAAGCAATTTGCACTGCATGGGGAGATGTTTTGAGTCTAGGAAGAGTACAATAAATTATGCAAGAGTTCGGGAATGGTGCACGTGTTAGTCTTGAAAGGAAGTCCTCTGGCAGTCGAAAATCTGTTGAAAGGGTAAACTTGGTTGTTGTAATAGGCGAACAAATCAACATTGATCCTCTTCAGAGTTGCAAAAAGTTAGCTGCACAACATGGTATCTGTCACCAAAAGATGTACCGAGTTATCAGCGAAGATCTCAATTTGAAATCTGTCAGCAACCTCTACATACCCTATACCTTGAATGAAAACCACATGGAAAACTACATGGACATGGTAGCCATTAACTTTGAGGGGCTTAATTCTGTCATGGTTCTTGAACAGGGTGAGACGATAAACGCATGTTTTTTTGTACATGCGTTTTCTCAACAATGCGTTTGAATAATTTTCCACTTACAGCCATTCTATGTGAAAATTCTGTGATCCAACAAAATAACGCTCGTCCTCACGTCTCAAACGCCACCAAATACTTTATCGCAGCAAGGAATGGGGTTCTTCTGCAACAAGCTCCATATTTACCTGACACTAACATCTTAGTTATTATATATGAATTTTCGTTACTATTCTATTAATAGAATTTTATTTTTTTTAATTAAATGAAATACATATTATATATTACATATAATATATATATATATATTATATATATTTATATTTATTATATATTACATATAAACATATAATATGTATTTCATTTAATTTATAAATTTGTTTTCAATTATAAATTTGAAATTAAAATTTGAAACAACAAAAAAAAGCGGAAAGAACTGTTACACCCTATAGTATAAAATAGTAACAGTGCTAACGTTTACAGTTCATACAAGAATTTAAAAAATATATTTATCTGAGATAAAATACAGATAATACACACAGTAACAGTCATGTTATCCTCTCTAACATTGATGAATGTCGATCTTAATAACCTCTATCAACAGAGTCAGATCATAGTCTACGATGATTGTACCCCGCAAAGAAATTAAACAAAATATAACATTTTATTACGATGTTTCTCCTCTCACACTCTCACGTATACATCACACTCTATCACTTATATATATTCCACTCTTTTACGAATATAACACACTTTTTCAAGTATATATCACACTCTATGAAGTAGGCCTATATTATATCATATTTGATCAAGTATATATCCCACTTTATCAAGCATATCACATTCTATCACGTATATAACACATTCTATCAATTATATGGTCACACTCTATCAAGTATACATAACACTCTATCAAGTATACATAACACTCTATCAAGTATACATAACACTCTATCAAGTATATATAACACTCTATCAAGTATACATAACACTCTATCAAGTATATATAACATTATATGACATGTATATCACACTCTTGATGTAAAACTGCTCTAATCAGTGCATGTCCAAAAGCCAAGGAAGCCTTATTCACAAATCCAAAATCTTTTCGCCCTAGTGTCGTTACACCTTTTCAAGCAAGATCCCTAGACAAAATTGCTTCAAAAAGAATTCAAATTATCTAGAAAAACAAAAAGATTTACACCAATTTGCATATAAAAACAATTACAGTACTATTGATGCTTTAGTTTTAACAATAAACGTTATTGACAGTACTCTAGACAGTAATACTGGTTCAATAATAAAGGCTTTATTTCTTGATTAATCATAATCTTTTAATACAGTACTTCCAAATCAACTTATAAATGAAGTAAGCAAATGTACATTTCATTACGCTAAATGGATAAAGTCCTATGTCAATGGTTGGTCACAGTCAGTTACATGTAAAAACAACAAGTCTTCTATACCTATTAAAACCAAAATTGGTATACCACAAGGAGGTCCCTTAAGTGCGAAATTATTTACATACCTATGTTACAAATGAAAAAATAATGAAAAACTAAATTTTAATAAATAACTAAGGTAACAGTATCAAATATTCAGATGATACAATAATTCTCTATGAAAAGAAAAATCATTGAAAATAATGATAAACTATCTATCAAATGATCTATCCGTAGCTGAAATCTGAAAGAGAAGAGATCATTTTCAAAAACAGTAACTGTAATAATACAGCTATTCTTTCTACAACTACTGAAAATGTCATTATTAACGATAAAAATATTCGTAAAGTGAAGAAAGTAAAATATCTTGGCATTATTATTTTCTATAAAATAAAATGGACAAAACATACTGATACAGTTATTATTAAAGTTAACTTTATAATAAAATGTCTCTGAAAAATTCTTCCATATAACCATAAAACTAAATTGAATATCTTCAACTCTGTAGTTGTACCAAATATAATATATGCTTGCGAAGTATGGGGTTGTGGTCTTCTGATATGAAAAAAAAACTTAGGAAACTAATTAATTTATTCAAAAGGTAAAGAAAAACTACGCCAGATCGTAAACTCACAATACAAAAACAGATTTAAAAAAATTCATTAATAAAATTATTATCAACAAAGATCATCCTCTACAAAATATACTCGAAAACACTGCAAATAATCACTATTGTACACGAAGCGGTGGACAGACCAACATTTTCTGTCGAACATTGTCCTACATACCATCTTTCATCCCAGCCGCTAAATCCTTCTTATGTAATAACAAGCTTCAAGACCTATGTTTGGGTTATTTAACCTTATTAAACCTTATTAAAATATTTATTTTAACTTATTTAACCTTATTTTTTTATATTATACTCTTGTCCTCCAAAATCTCTTGCCTGTCACTTTATTACGTCTTTCTCCTTTAAAACAATATATATATTACCTTAACTCTTCTCAATTAAATATATATATACATTGTATATGCCTTTTTCTATATTATGTACCTATAGATACTCATGTACCATGATCGTAAAACTACATGTACTTAGTTATTATATGTTCCTCTTTAAAAGTTTGTACTTTTACTTGAAATAAAGCGATTTCTTTATTATTGTTATTATTAATACCTATATTTCAGACTCTATCACATACATATCACACTCTATCAAGTACTCTATCAATATTACACCCTAAAAATATGCATATATGTACCCTCCACATATGTATACCCTATAATATAATGGTACTATACTGTATAAAGCAGTATAATATATTATATTATATATAATATACTGTATACTATAGTAACATAATATAATGTATTATAATATATAATGTAACATAATATGTATCCTTAGGATACATATATATAGTAAGTGAATATAAGTAAGGATTAGATAGGCAAAGTGCTATCTAAGCCGACATCGTTCCCTCCCTCCCAATGATTGTACTGCTTGGAGTGGTGTACTCAGTACGTAAGTCATGCAGTGATATTTATATTGGTCAGACTCGCAATCGTTAAGCACACGTCTTAAGTATCCTTCGAAATCTTCCTTAACTCAACACTGTATTGAATGCTCTAACCCAATCGATTTTGACAATGCGAAGATTGTTCGAAGGGAGCATCATTTCTACTTATTTATGGCTTGAGAAATAGTTTATCGCTCATAATAAGAGAAACATAATAAATCGTCCATATTATTTCAATTTATAATCTATCTACAACAGTTTACTATTATTATATTACTTCAGTTTCTTTCATTATTACATAATTTTCTTTCTGATTTATTAGTTTCTATGAATTTTATTTTCGGTCTTTTGTTATATGTGTACGTAATTAATGTAATCCTATCTTACGTAATTCTTTCTCTCACACTTTTAACCTGCCTTGTAACAACTACACCATTTGTTTCGTTTTTCAGTTATTCTGTACACCTTAACAAAGGCAATACATGCTGTCATAAAAACATATTTATACATTTCAAATTTTTGTTTTTTTACATGTTTCATCCAATGTTCAACCCTGCCTTTTCAATTCTATTATCAATTTGTAAAGAACCCAATTATATCATGTGCTTTTGCATGTGAGTTTATCAGGTATCATCAACGTGGGATCTAAGTGGAAAGTAAAAGAAATTAAGTTTTAAATTAACAGAATAAATTAGAAGACAAATATTAAGTGATACTGTAATTAACAAATTGACATAAATGTTACCTATTTATATTTTGGAATTAAAACTTCATTCAAATATAGTATGTAGTTTAACATGCTGTTACATTAATATTTTTACTGAGTTTTTAACTTTCTATTCCGAAGCTACGATTGCTGTATCATTCTTTTATACTTCTCTCTAGTTCTAGCCATTGTCATTATTTATATATTAGAATAGTATAGAAAGAGTGGATTCTGGCACACAACTTGACCTTTGACCATGACCTTTGACCTTTGAACCCCCCCTTATTTATTTAATAATGAATTCTTTATTCGGGAATATTTCCGATATTTCAAGCAGTGAGGAGGACAGTCAAAAGGAGGAGAAAATAGTAATATGATACAGGTGAAGGAAGAGGAAAACAGTGATATGTCAGAGGTGGAGGAAGAGGAGATAAGCCAGAAAGAATTTATCAGGAGGATAAAATTCTATCACGATGTCGGCTGGCACAACATTCGAACACCATGAACGCTACCAAAAATCTCGTCAACAGTACCAACGTGGCGCCTATTCTGTCCATACCGTCTCCGCTTCATTATACGAATACTACTCTTATTCAGTTTAAGCAAATTTTGTTGAATTTTAACTCAACTCACTCTGAACCCCTCCATGATGTTATTGATCCTTCTCCGGACTAGATGTCATCGATCAATTGTGGGCCTCTCTCTATCCTTATTTGATTGATCCATCGAAACATTGCAGAATGTAAGTAATAACATTACGATTGCATAAAATATGTGTATCGATATTACTTCTGATACGAACGATTTAAATACATTTTGTACAAGGCGGAAGCAATTTTACAACATTAGGTGTTAATTATTTTGACATGCGCGTAACCAAATTCTACTCAGCGCCTGATTATCGAGATAAAGCAGAGGATTTTATACTTCCAAGGCGACTGGAAAACAAGAAGACTGTTCTCAATTTTAAAAAGACAGGAGATCAATGTTTAAAATATTCTGTTCTCGCTTGTATACATTCCCGCGAAATTAAAACTAATCCAAAAAGACAAAAAAAGTACAATATTTCATGAAGCTAAGTATAATTGGACAGGAATTATGTCTTCTGTTAATGCACGTGATTTCATCTCCTTTGAACGAAACAATCCTGGCATTTATTTAAATTTGCTAGATTGGAATGAGGAACATGAAAGCCAACCAATAAGAATGCTCAGAGCTGCGGCAAATTATCATCGGAAACGGCATGGAAGGGGATCAATATATTGGCACTTAAAGATTCGGCTCATTACCTACCCATAGTAAAACTAAACCGATTACTTGGAAGTCGCAAGAGAAAGGCTAATTCCAACCAAGCTCATGCAAACAAATTTTGCGAACGATGTCTCCAACCATTCACAACCGAAAAACTGGTTGATGATCTGTGTTAACGATTGTTAACTGGTTGACGATCTGTGTTACTAAGAGCAGGAAATCACACTTCTCCTGGCTAAAAACACATATATGGAGTTCACTAAGTTGATACCGTTTTTTGTAATATCTATATTATATAATAAAAATGATTTGGTCAAAATTTTAAAATAATAATTCTACGATGAATCGTTGACTTTATAACTACAAAGTGACTGTTTTTTATGCCAGCAAATACGTTTTGTCCGTTTGAATTAGGAACCACTTCATAAATTATTGCAGAAACTACTTCAGAAACAGTTTCTTTATTGCAGTCTCCCACTGTGTAACTTTCTTTGTCGAATGGTTTCTGTTCTATCTGTGCTACATTAGCTACATCACTTTCATTTGTTGATTCTTCTGAAGAACTGTCATAACGCATATAATTGCTAGTTACCACACTTTTACCAGCTGGCACTGATAGTTTTGTGCGTTTTCGACTTGCTTGGGAATACCTTCACGAAATTGTAATTCCTCCAAAAAGTTAACAAAAAAATCTCATTAAAAGCTGTTTCTATTTCTCCACAGTATATTTCTTCTTTGGGCAAACGTTTCAAACCTTGTGATCTGTCAGTTGGATACATTCCACATTTTTGAAAACCTTAAATTGGATTTTTCTTTCACGCATTGCATCTTTATTTAAGTCATCCATTGTTCGTTTGATAAACATGTGTAATTCCTGTTTTTGTATGTTTGACGGTATATAGTCTTCTTTTTAATTCCAATCTGTCAATATTGCCCTCCATTTTCTTTTCATATGTGCAAAATATGCTCCATTTAAGGCTGTGTTAGATGCTAGAGACACCAACTTTTGGCATGAGTTGAGACACAAAATATGACATTTTTAATTAATTCAAATCTAGCTGTCACAATAATGCATCATTTATTAAATTTATAACGTGTAATTGTTAAAATCATTTATATAAACATATTTATCTGTGAATATTATTTATATTTTCATATTTATATTTAGAATATATATATATTTAATATTATACTACGTATTAATATATATATAAGCAATAAGTAGTATAAAAACTATTTGGGTAATATTTGAAATTGCTAGTTATTTTAATAACTAATTTTATTGTTCAAGTTAAGTGTATATATTTTAAGTATAAACTTATTTATTCTAATTTTAGTTGCAAGTTTTAGCTCCTAATCGTCGGTGAGTAAGAAAAACCAGGGGGGTATGAAATAATTCAATAATAACACAATTTTGTCTGGTAGTTTAAAATATACGAAATTATATAATTATTTCATGTTTTAGTTAGTTAAAAGTATTTTAGCTAACTGATAAAGTCAAAAACATTATTTATTTGAAGAAAAACATTGGCATACGGACGAAGGGTTAAACTGTTGGAGGACCCTTCTTTAGACTCCGCCTATTTCCTTTTAATTGCTCTTCATGTGCCGATGCTTGTATTTACGTTTCATGCTTCTAGTAGTTTAATTTTTCTCCTCTTTATCGATTTCAATATAATGCTCACTGAGATTAACAAATACAGTTAACTCAATGTTGTCGAAAATATTAGATATATGGTAATTGGTAGGATGTACAATATTATGTTTATATTGGCTTTGTCTTGAAGATAATTCTGTATCTAATTTATATTTGAATGTATATACGGAAATATCGATGGATATTAGGCTGTAAGTACTATATTATGTCTATATGTCATTATAGCATTTATATAATACTAAATATCCTATTTCATCTACCATACTTCGCAAATATCTGTTTTTAAATGTAAAAGAGTCACATACTCGATCACTGAATACATAATATCTCGTTATGTTTAACAATTCTATTTGTTACCCAAATCAGTCACCTCAGTTATACAATAACGGATCAAAGGGTTCATCACCTACCTATAGCTGTCTTATTAAATGTAATTATTTCGTGTATTTTATCTACTATTATTGAATTGAATTCTCTTATATTTGATGAATTTCTCTCTTATTTTTGTCAATTCTTTTTTATTTTGTATAAATGTTCTCTTATTTAGTGTAAATATGCTATTATTTACTGTATGTAATTCTCTCATATTTTATATTATAATTAATTTTTAATATATTAATAATTAATATTTTAATTAATAAAATATATATTGAAAACTAAACCATTATGTGGTGGCCCAAAGCATGTATAACTCTATTATTTAATGTCTATCTTCCTTTTAAACATTAATTAAGAGTGAATAACATTGAATAATAAAACGTTACAATAAAAACTATAAATTACATTAAATAAGAGAAAATTACGTAAAATAAATCACAATTGCATTAAATAAGAGCAAATTACATAAAATAAGAGAAATTAACAATAAATAAAAAACAATTCCAATAAATAAAAGAAAGATACATTAAATAAAAGAAAATTGCATTAAATACGAGAAAATTGCATGAAATAAGAGAACATTACATAAATAATGAAAACATTATATTAAATAAGAGAGAATTGTATTATATAATACAGCATTATCTTAAATGAAAGAGAATTGCAGTAAATAAGAGAGAATTATGGTAAAAATAAGAAGGAAGACAATTTCAATAAATAAAAGAGAAGCCAATTATAATTATTAAAAATAATTGCAATACATAAGACACAATTACATTAAATAATAGTGTTTATAGTATGTGAACTCTTTGGTCAATCATACTGGATCGTCAAAGGTTTCTTGTAGAACCAACATTTCTTAATACTATTTTCGAAAATATGGTGTATTATACTCGAAAATAGTAGTAAAAAATTTTGGTTCCCCAAACATAACAATCAACATAACAAAGAGAATCTCCATACCTACTACATTTAAATCTTAATCAAATAACACATGACTATTTATTTACGCATGAGAAAACAAAATGAACCCAAAAACATTATAAAAAGAAAAAGAAATGGAACCAATGGCTGCTAAATTTTCTAAAATGAATGAGTCAACATTTTCACAAATTTTTCTTAAAAGCCAAGCTAAATGTAAAGTTATGCGGATACAAACACGTACCAAATCAGAAGGTATATTATTGACTTTTCAGGAAAAATATACCTTCACATTACAAGGCTAAAATGTATTTTCAGAATTTACTTGAAGTGAGGATTAGATAAAAAGACAGACGACACGTGGCCTGATCATCCAACCGTCTCAAGCAAACGTCACCACTAACACCACTACAAAATCCAAAAAGAAAGCGCAAACAGAACTTACTACTTGCAATAAATTAGTTTCCAAACAATACTATTGTGCTAAAAGAAGTGTCTTACTGGAACTAACCATACACATGATATACCCTTCGGATGTGTCAAAGTATATTTAAGTCAAATATCCGATAATAACAATCTTCCAATTAGTCAACTCACACATTTTGAATTTGATTCAATTACTGTGGATAATCGATATAAGCTAAACCAAAAACCAATATGTTATCTGAGCCAAATAAAAATAATGTTAGAAATGTTTAACATTCCAATTATGTATATTAGGAATATACGCAATGATAATGAAAAGTAGGTATTACCTCTACTTGAATACGGACTCAGCTGACCAAGGAATGTTGTCCCATTGATTATTATCTAGTATCATTAGATTTTCTAACAGGGTTTTCCTCAATGCCATAAAGTGAATGGATTTTGGCGATGATGGGAATGAGCAAAAGAAGGTAAACAGACATTTTTATAAGCTAAATTCCGACTTCTCTGCTCTGTATCCCGCAATATATTTTGAAATAATATAAGTCTCATTTTGTCTGATTTTATGTGCTTTAAAAAGTCAAGTTTGGGACTATTTTTTTGATTTTAGGAATTTGGGGATTTTAAGGTATTAAACAATAGAAGTATAAGGATTTTAAGGTATTACATTTTATGTTTAAGGATTTATTCATAGGAAGTTTAGAAATTGTCGGATGTCAAAATTTTGAACTAAAATTTAAGGGTATAAAACTTTGGGATTATAGGATTTTAATGGGTTAAATTATTGAAATAATTTGAAAGATATGAGAATTCGCGAAAACTTGAACCGATTGATTACTAATACCAATATCATACCTTACATCGATTTCTAAATGAAAAAATCGAACTCAGCGGCCTTAAACCTTAAATTAATCGAAAATAACTTTCACTTTGTTTAAACCGATAAATAGAAAGACATCATATATAGAACCAAAAAAGTAAATTCTTCATAAATTAACACATTTTTAAGGTGAGAACATATTTATTTAGTAAAGGTCAATGTGGGGAAAGGAGGTGGGGGCTTGCGTAAAAGTTAAAATTCTATACTACTTATATATTTCAAAATATGCTACATTAATATTTGGTGATCTCTTTCTTTTTAAATTATTGTACATTTATATTTTGTAACTCCTCCTTTATGCTTTTACCAGATTTATTCCGCACTCAGGCTTTATATCTTAATGTTTTAAAACCGTCACCCCAATATTTTCCAATTTTAGTTGTAACAGGAATCAATGTTACGTCATCTCCGATATCTGTTGTTTTCGATAACCCTTCTAAATATGTGGCATTCGTGGTACTAATTGCGGTTTAAATAGATTATATTGAAGTGAACTTCGGGCTCAACTCCTATTTTCATGTTTGAATTTAGTTTTTACGCTTTTGGCTAGTTCAGCAGATGCAGTAAACCATACGACACTTATGTACTCTATGTTTTGTAATTTTTGATGCCCTTAGTCGATAAGGGGGTTCTAATGTTTGTTTAAATGGTTTTATTTCAGGTGAATATCGTGGCAATCCAAAGAGTTTGGAAATTGGAGTTTTCGATTTTAGCATTTTGACCCTTGCCGAACCAATCCTCCACAGTTTCTCAGACCTTCTATATGGCTCAAGGCTGCTGCTTCCTTAAGGCCTATGCCCACCCAGCGCGACGCGACGTGCCTCAAAAAGTTTATTACATACATTTCAGTGATACTGTTTCCATCGAGCGCGACGCGACGCGACGCGACGAAACTAAATTTGAAATTATTAAACTTTTTCGGCGACGACGCGCGAAGAAATGAATATTTCTATACAAGCACTAAAATAACTGATGAGACATCATTTATACACACGTTCCTGCACATACTGGGGAGAGTAAGAGAGGGGACCTCAGTAACAAAGACCGTATGCATTGATCGTGAACAAACAATAGCTGCCTGTATATATATATACTTATCTCCTTAATCTACAATATACGTGACAGTCACCGGGCTGAAGTAGTCAAACAGATACAGACTGTGCGTGGTCTGTTCATATAGATAGACGTATAATAGACCATAATAGCACATAGTATTTCGCCATGTCGCGCTTAATGAGAACAATTTTTTGTCACTCAGCGATCCTTCGTGTTTCGTCGCGCTTGTTGGGCATAGGCCTTTACTCTTGTCCGTCGGTTTGTTGCGAGTAGTTTCACATTTAAGCACACTAGTAATTCCATTTTACGAAGTGTAGATGGAACAAGACGTTGTTACTATCCTTCTTTCTTTAGGCACATTTATAAGAGTCTCGCACTTATTATGAGTATGCACATACCATTTCAACCGTAACTTTCCGTTCAACTTTTTGGTTCAACTATCTTGAACCACCCAGACAGGTTTAGCTTGGATGATGAGTTCAGTCTGCTTGGCTAAGTTTCTGGTAAATATCATTCATTTGGATGCAAAGATAGCTTAAAATACATTATAGCACTCTTTTACATTGAATCACCTTCAAAAAAATTTTGTCAAACAATAGTCAGCAAAACATGGATATACTCAAATATGAGTCTGTAGTAAGTAAAGAAACCACAATTTAAGTGATACAGGTGACGTAATATGACATTGACACAACTATTAAATAAATTTTTATATAGAAGCATTATTATCACAGTGTGAGTCTATCAGTCTAAAATTCTTTGATTATTAATAAATAACAGTTACGAAATATATCATGCCTCATTTGAAAATTGAATCAGTTTGAAAGCTCCTTGCTACATTCCTTTTTAATGAGAAATTTTTTTTGAAACGTTTAAAATAGCGTTATTTAATTTGTTTTTGATTGTTACATATAACCTATATGACGTCACATAAATCAAATACATATGTCCTCATGAATTTTATTTTTAAATCATATATTAAAAATTGGTTATAGACTTTTTAAATGTTAATAGTGCGGATGAGCAGATTTAATAAGGGTGTGGGTTAATTTTAATAGAACAAGCACAAAGGAACGTATCTAATCTGTTTCAAAGTTAAATAAAATGTCAATTTCCGAATTCGTCTTCGGAGCCAACATTTTTAAATTTATCATAATCAAATTGTGTCAAGAAGTTTTCTTCACGACTTTAAATTAAAAAAAAACTTATGCTTAAAGTCATTTATAGAGGCTTTTTAAAAATCTCCTCTATCTTTATTAGTCTATTTCTTGAATTGGGTATAATGTAATTTCTTGTAAATCTCATTGATGATATTTGTTGTCTTTATACTATATGGTTGGTGGTTGTTTTAAAAAAATTCAGATTACTTAAATAATTATTGTGTTTTTGTTATGGCAATTGAGCGGTGAAATAGAATCCTTGCCTTCGTGAATATTATATTAGAATTTTTATGTATAAAAAGTTATAGTAAAATCAGTACGAGTAAAACATAACTTTTGCTAATTAAAAATATATATTATATTTGTAACTGTACAAGACTATTTAAATTTGTAAAAATTCATAAATAAGTATATTTTCAAATATTGAAATTCTTCGGTGGAGAGCACAATGAAATAATTATTTTTACACTGTCTATGTATATAGACTGCACTAATTTAATTCATTTTAGCTTGTATTGTAAATTAGAAATAATTAATTATTTTTTTGTTTTTTCGAAGATTAATTCAATCAAAATAGTAATTGTTCCAAAAGATAGAACATAAAATATGTGATATTTATGTACATAAAGACATCACTTTATTCAACACATTTTCTATATATATACGTCGTATAATATAGTACAGTATACCACATTAATCACACTGAATAAAGCTAAATAGTTGGGTATTTACGAACTTTTTTATTTGTGGCAAGACCAAATAATTTACAATTGAACAATTTGTTTTGAACTTGTTTCGCAATATATGAAGAAATACTACCTTATTGGGTTCATGAATTTTTATAACAGAGTTTCCTTTCGAAATTTCAAAAAAACGTGTGTGATGCTTAATCATTTTTATCTGATGATAATATTTTATTTATCATAATGATCAATTCTCACATTTCACAATTCTCACAAATTTTATTATATGTGGGAAAATTCGCATTTATTGTATTCATATAAAGATTCCAAAAAATGTTCGTATTTTGTATAAGTTATTCCATTTGGTTTCGTTTTAAAATATCAAAAATACATTTTAGTTGTATAGTTAATATATATACTAACGTGTCTCAATGTTGAAAACTCACATTAAAAATACACTTTCATCTAATTATAATAGTCTGAACTTTCTTCACTATCAAGATAATAATCTAATGAGCCTGGTAGTAAATCTGAGGAAGTCGACTTAACTTTTACTTTGTCTGAAAAGATAAGGTCTTCTTCACACTCTGTCTCAAAGTCCCTTTCTTCTTCTGGTGTTCTTCTCATCCTGTCAAATACTCCCACTATTGTTTCAATGCTTACTCTGTTTGACATTTTTCTCTTTTTTGTTTCTTTTTCCGATTCTAAATGATCAATATCCGCATAATCTCGTTCAAGAGATTTTGTGTTTTCTAAGGCATCCTCAAATTCAATACAGTCCATCCCTTCACCAACAAACCAGTGTACAAAGGCATTCTGTTTATAGAGAGTTTCAAACAAATACGATTGTACTCGAAAAATGTGAGTCATAACTGAATTATTTGACAACATACAAACGGAGAGAGGACTGCTGGCCAGGGACCAGTTTGGAAAGTTGCAAGTTGGCATGAAAGAGTGTGTTACTTTAAAACCAGTTGGTGTCCAGTCGACAAATTTAATTTTTGGATCCGCTTTAATTTTTGTTATCGTTCGAAATAACTGATCGTGACATGTTTCCCCACGAAAAATCATGCAGCAAGAAACATGTTTACCGCTATTTGGAGAAATTCCCAGAAGAGAACTCAACTTAGAGAAACATCCTTTGGTGATATTTTCTGTGTCACACTTAATTTTCCGCTGTCCCTCTTTACTGACCAGCGGGCAATAGTTTACCATTGGAAAATGGATCCGTGGATATGGTATCAGATTAGTAAGAATTGATGTAAGATCTCCGTTAATATACCCAGGGAAACGAATAGATGCAAACATTCCACTTATTGCTTGGGCTATGATTCGATTAACTTGCGTGTATGTTATTGCGGTGTCATGTACTATGGAACATAGAATTCTGTATATCGATTCGTTGTCAACAAGACACGTGCAGTCTCCATAAATACTGCAGGACTCCAGTGACATAAGTGTGTTGTATGGTTCCAAGGGGGACGTACTTAGATGGTTGGAGGCCATAACTGCAGTTTCAAACTTAATAATTTTGTTGAAATCGTCTGAGATATTCTCGAAGATAAGAGATCCTGTTCCTCCACCTGTTCCTCCGCCCAATGCACGAGTAATAAAGAAGGTGACAGGACCATCGCAACATTCAACAATTTGGCGCACCTGCTCACTTACTCTTGAGCAGATACCAGTGCCGATGCCATAATAACCACGAGCGAAATTACTAGACGCGTCTCCAATGTTGTCACAAATGTAATGATCTGGATGAAACAGATCCCTGTATGGACCCGACTTAATTTCATCTGAAAAATAATAATAAGTTTATCTTATTTATTTACAATACAAAAATACATCAAAATTGTGTAGAGAAAAAACCACAATAATTAATTTAACATTTTAGAATATGTAGTCACATTCAGGGAAATAATTAAAATATACCATGCGCCATAATCGACTGTAGGTAGAAATGGACAGCACTATACTATACTTTTTAAGATTAATCAGTTTACAACTCAACATACTTAGAATATAATGCCTGAATTAAATCGCTTGCTATAAGTTCTGCTGCGCGATTTGCATAAAATGAAATAAGGATCAAAATCCATTTATAACATACAAACTATCTAGATGGCAAAATACATCGAATTTTTATTCAAATACGACTTATCCAATAGTGTTCGAAATAAATTAAAAGATAACAATCACAAAAGAAAAATTCATCGTGATAATTACGTAAATAAGTAGTAGGGAAGGTAGAGTTCTACTCCACCTTCCCTCCATTAAAGCGAAATGGAAAATCTCCCTGAAACCAAAACCGAAACTGCCCACCCCTTCCAAATTTTAATTAATCGATCACAACTAGGTCAATGTCGTTTCCAGGTAAATCGGGAGCGGTTATTCCAAATTTGCCGTTCTCAATTGATTTGGGAATTCCTTAAAGAGATTAATTTTTCAATGTGGGATGGGATGGCTACCTTGGCTGTCTAACTCCTCAGTACAGGTGCTTGACCGGGCACAGAATAAGTGCCTGAGACTTATGTACTCTTCGGCTCCAGTCGGTTGGATGTTGGTCTCCCTTCATTCCAAACCGTCGTCTGAATTTTACTGAAGAAATCTTTGAGGCTTACGAGCTCGAACCCTCGCAGAATAATCTCAAAGCATGTGATTTTCCACTGCTTCGTGGCCTCAGTAGTTTTCGTAAGATGGCTAAAGAAGCCTGCTCTTTGGCAGTGGGAGAACAAAGGGTAGAGTGTCAACTTTTCTTTGAAGGGGCAGCTGTAGTAGTGAATCGGACGCTGTCCGTTTGGAAGACGCGTTGGACACAATTCGTTCCCTTGGACAGTTTGACTTCACCATATATACGGATGTATCTGCTGAGAGTGGTGTGCAGCGCGCGATAGTGCTACGGTCTTCACGAGTGAGTCTGATAAAAATCTGACAATTCTGGCAACACGGAAGTTGAAGGGTGTGAAGTTCACTTTTCCTTTGTCCTTTGAGACGGACATGGGCGCCTTGGAATTAGCTGTGAAATGGCTTGGGACTGAAGGTCAGGGGGTCGTTATATGATCCACTTTAATAGTAAGTGCGCCTTGGCTGCTTTGAACAGCGGGACGTCTTGCTGTAACCCCGATATGGGTTTAGTGAAATCTTCGTTGATGCGTCTAGGTGGCATTGTGGTTTTTTGCAGTGGATCCCTAGTCACTGTGGTATTTATGATAATGAAGCTGCGGACAGGAAGGTCTGAGAGGCTGCTATCGGCCCGCGAAACGATGTAGGGTTATAAAACCCTGTCCTGGTGTCTTTCATAGCGGCCAGGTCCCTTATTAGGAGAGAAGTCGCTGACCCTAGTTTTTCTCATGAGCGTACACGCCTCGTGTTAACTGTAACGCCACGACCGGCGGGCTTATCTCGGCGCACTTAGACGATGATTATTGTTCAGGACTTAAAAGGGAGGAGCATTTTAGGTGTGCTCAGAACGTTCACTGGCAATGTTAATCCTGTGTTAGAGTCTCCCAACCTATTGGCTTTATAACTCACCGGACAACCTGTGACTGAGAGGAGCAGATCCTTCACTAGAAGGAAGTTACTCCGTGTCATTCAGCGGAATGCTGAAGGAATCCGGACCGGTACGCAATTTGGGCGGGTAAGGAGTAGGAGAGACTAGAATCTCTAGCTGTATAAATACAGTCGAGAAACCGGGGTAGACACGTCTCTGTGTGCGAGTGTATATATACTGTACATATTACTAACAGAGAAAGGCACTATGGGTTAGGCAATTCACACAAGCTGATGGTGGTGGACGAAGAATGCCAGTTAATGCTGGGGTGAGACGACAAATGGGAGGCAGTCTGTTCAGTACAATCAAACAAATTTCCCTAATACTCCTATGTAAACAGTGGCCTTTACTAAAGAAACTGGGAAAACATGCTGCCGGTTCTGCACTAATGTTGGGGCGGGAATTGTCGGAGAACTGATTTCCGGCAAGATCAAAGAGATTCCCATAAATCTACGTAAGCGAGGTTAATATTAAGTTAATATCATATCGCGAGACTGTCTCGGGCAAGATGTATTCCGTCAATCAAATAAGGATGATGATTCGTATACACATCGGGCGGGAGGGTAACAGTCGGGTACCGGTAGACGATGACGGCGTAAGGCGTAAACTATCAATAAAAAGACGAAGAAACAAAAGCAGAAAAAATAAATCAATCAATACATCAAATAAACGTCGCTGACTTAATAATGAATTATCACAACGCTACTAGTTGACAGTGACAGCACATGTACCAAGAGTGAACTTCAAATTTCTGAGGGTAGAAGTATTCAAATGGTCCAGAAACAAGTTTAATGGGTTACTCGCTAAACAGTGTGAATCAAGACAAGGCATCTATCAAGTTTTTTATAAGCTCCTCCCACAATAAATATCTAGACCTCGCTCAATGACACTATTCTTCATCTAGCTGTCGTGTTGTTCATCGGATGGTACAGACTTTCAAGTAGTTAATCATAAGTTTGCCCTGGTCAACAATTGAATGCACTCAATTTCGTCAATGTCAAACTTATACGCGGCAATACTCGAATTGAGGGTTTAGTTAGCCCATGTATCCCTATCAGGCCCATCTCTTCCATATTCTCCTCTTTTCCGGAACGGTTAAAAGGAAACAACTGGCGTCAGATGCCGCCACCACGTGTCCAGTACTGGATTAATAAACATTGTCCCGTGGTTGGAATTACAATACACAAATTTTGCAATTCCACATATCAACTCTATGTGACGCTTACCGTGTCTATTTTCTCTATCAACGTATTGTAATTGGCGAACCATTTGACACTATTATGGGAAATCTTATTTCTGCTATAAATTCTGACAATTTTGTACTAGCCTTATGAATAGAGCACTCCATTGTATAATATGAGTGTATGTACTCTGCTAGTATATGATTTACTCTAACATTAATAAAAACGAGACTGAGCAACTCAGAATTGACTTTTCTATCTCTCACTCTCAAAAAACATTAGTTAAGTGGATAGGGTAAACTTAAAAAATGGTATTTTGAAAGTGGTTATACTTCTCATCGAGCTAGTGATGATGACGATGATGATATCTATTCTTATCCAAATGAAACCGGTTTTAACTGTTTTTTTAGCATTTGACTGATTATGCTATCTACCCCCAGATCAAGATTTCATAAATTGATTATCAAGTTGGCCGAGGTTTATGTCCTGCAACACTATTGGCAATGCTCAGATGTACTCGTAAATTTACAACAATCAATAGGAGAACCATCAGTTATTGAACAGAATTCGTTAAGGTGAAAATGTTGTTGACTTTTATAATGGCAGTTAAAATACAAAAGACTCTATATTCAAAAACTTCTCAATCATAAAATTTAAATGTGCTGAGTAAAATAATGCGTGGGCAGTGTCGCGTGACGATAATGACTGACTATAAACAAGAATGCTTTGTCACCCCTATTTTTCTCTCACACGCAGTGAGCATCATGTTAAGTGGCTTGAATCTAAAATAAAGTAATTCAAGTTTTACTATTTTTTTAAACAAGTGAGCAAACTATTTTCACATCTTATAAAATTTAAATTCTGAATATCAAAAAAGAAGGAACATAGAGAACATTTATAAAATATTACAACATTAATTGTATGCTTGCACATCGCTTATAGTAAAGTCATTATTTAAAATTTGAGCAATACATCTAACATTAATACTGCCTATACTGTTGTACAATGTATATGGTTGATGAACTAGGTGGCCGTGGATTATAGAGTACATGTCATTAAAGCATAGAGTTAAATAATTACTTACTCCATAGGAGCGCTTATCTTTACTCTGTCTGGTGACTTGTAAATAATTAAATTGGAGTCATTGTATACTGTTGACACGTCGAAACAATTCAAAGTCTTTCCCACTACTCCGTAGTGGCCATAAAGGCCCACCTTAACTTCTGGAACACTCGCACGATGATGATCCCATTGCTTAATTTTATAAAATTTATTTAAAAAAAATAAGTTTTAAATTCCCCGGCTGGGTCTGGTGTCTTGATGAAGAGTTGATAGTATTCTTGTCGCTCACACGTCTTAATAGAGGAGGAAGTTCGAACTGTTACGTGCAAGAAAGAATAATGAGCTCCGGAGTGCTGTGCAACGCTTTTATACAACAACTTGCAATCAGAGGCAAGCGGGGAAATTCTCAAAGCTCATTGGTTAAAAGCATGCTGACGAAAAAGGAGGTGGGATCATGTGACCCGATAATCAATTTTCTTTACCGTAAGGACAGGAAAAGGTTTACCTTTTTGAGAATCCAATTTCTTTAGAGAATTCCCAAATCGACTGTGAAAAACCCAAATTCGGAAGCTCAGCCCATGATTTACCTTTAAACAACCTTGACCTACTTTAAATTGGCAAATAGAAACAGGAATTTCAGTTTGAGGGGAGAAAGCTTCGGCTTCGGTTTTAAACGGGAGTGAGTTTTGGTTTCGGTTTTGGAGGGGAATAGAACTCTACCTCCCCTACTACTTGAATAATATTGTTTTTATAAATTTATTCCAATTTACTTATTATTTATTCATTAATGACAGTCTTAAACAGGTTTTCACCTCAAGACTAAAAATTATTTATTACGAGATAAATTTTCATCGATAATATTTCCCCAATTTCCTGAAGATCATTAATCGGAATAAAGAAATTAATTTATTTAATAAATACATTATAGAAAAAAGCAACATGAAAGTAACTCATTTCCATAGAAAAGCATTTAAACTATTTTTTTGTATATTTTTTAAAACATCATAAGTTATTTAATCCTCTGATTTAAATTAAATACAGAATTTTATCTGCCATCATTAATTTAACTTAAAATATTTTATAAATTACAATAATAAAGATTAAAATATATAGTTGTACTATTTTATGCAACACTGGTGTTTTCGGGTGTGTTTTCTTTAAAAATAATAAATAAGCTTGATAGTTTTCCTGTCACATCCCTTACTTAAATGCATAATATAGATTATTATAGTTGATAAAAATTTAAATAGATTCGTAATTATTAAGTTAAATCATTTGCGGCCCGGTTGTGGGGTTTTGTCCCTCATCAGTACATAGCATAGGAATTGAATCTGCAAGCAAGTGATTGATGAGCAAACCCCCCGACCCCTATAGGCCACATCTTCGCCTGTCAATCACTTTGTCTAACTAATAATTTGTAGCTTTTACTACTATTGCATATATTAAAAATACACGGTACATATAGTCGGGAATACAGCTCCATAGATATATAAGACATGATAGTAGCGAACTTTTTTTGTAAGGAGATTAAGCTGCAGTAATTATGAAAATATAATTAATTAAGCGGTAATACGACAGGTGATGTAAATTATAGTACTACTAATGTATTATACATGTATATACTACAGTAATCAACAGGTTAATTCATCTGCGGACCTGTTTCAGAATCATTAAAGCCCAGTGGGCCTCATATACAGCCCTGAAAATACAGAAAAGGTCCGTAAAGCGAAAGGGTATATTAAAATAATATGGGGTTCCATTTATGCCTATGTTCACTAAATCAGAAAAATGCGGCGAAAGCCTTGTTAACTCCAGCAGAGAAGCGGAAACGATATTACGAAAATCAAAGTGAAAGGACAATTACAGCTAATAAAAGAATTCAAAAAAACATTTCGTGCAACATTCACAAGACCTACTCAAATTAATACTCATGAGAAAGGTTCCAAACGATGAAAACATAATCACTACGAAATAAATACTTGAAACACTTGACAAAGAGAGCTAAGCGTGCAATTCCATAATACCAACAAAAGTGTGAAGCAGTTGTATAGGTTATCTCAACAAGTCTCCCTTGTAAAACGATATTGGTGAAAAACTCTTTTTAAGGTAATGTACATACTTCACTTTACGAACATGATCTAATCAAATATAACATGAAAAGTGAACTTTCTAAGCCAATGGTGTTACTAAAATGGTCGAGGGTCACAATACTCGAAAAAGTATGTTTTAGATATTCATTTACAAACTTATTTTATTAAAAGACCGAAAAGCCAGATCATTGTTACACGCAAACAGATTCAAGAACTTATTTTGAAAGCGGATTATAGCAATGATTATGTTTATTATAATATATTATGATTATGGTATTATAATCAATCAATTTCACACATACAATTTAAAACAGCTCACAATTTACAACCGCTGTTCTCTTGAGCAAGATGCCTACTTTATCATGTCCAACATCACCAACTGTCCATAACATAAAAATAGGCTCTTTATGCATTCATGAAACTTATCTTGCGCCACATCATCCTACATGGGTATACACACCACTTATGATTAACTGTGACATCAGTTCAAACAAAAGTTTAGAAATCGACTGAAGTTTTACTGCTAAAAATGGTGCGGAACTTATTTGCTTCTTGCCATGGAAAGAGTGCCGGGAATGACATCAAGCGAAACCCAAAATTGGTTGCAGAAGAGGAATGGATCCTGATTGGGAGAATTTATCAATGCAAAAGTAAAAAATAAAGAACAAAAACCGAACTTATTTGGTGTTTTTTCAACTATAGTGGTTGCTCGTTAAAATTTAGTAAGCTTAATTAGTATCCAGTCCTGAACATTATCAAGGCAATGCAGAAGCCACACAACATTTTGGCTATAGAAGAAGCTAAAGAATAAAAATTATTTGCGAAGTGATCACTTATTACATTATCTTATTAATATATTTTGTGTAATCATAGAATATAAAATATATATTTATCAAAATTATTACATACTCCAACAAAATAAATTTATTATATTTAAATAAACTGTTTCAAATATTCATATTTGTTTTTAAAGTTGCACTAAAATGATGATGCGCCGTATATGTAAAATTCGATAAAAAGTTGGGCAATTCGATAATTTTTTCTTGGGTAAATTTGAATATTTGGAAATGTGACATATACTACTTATTAATTAAAAGTAACTTAGTTAAAAGTTTAAAAAATTCTTTATGTAGCTCTAATTAATAAAAAATAAGTAAATTATAAGAAAATCACGTTTAGAATGATAATATCAATAATACTCATTTAAAATGTTTATAAATGGAATTTCGACATTTTACGATTATTGTTGTTTACTAATTTACGAGTTTGTAATATACATATATTCATTCATATATTACATCTAATTAGAGTTCTAATATTAAATATACATATATATATATTATTTTCAGGTAAAATTAATCAATGTCTGCTACAAAAACTGAATTAAAATTTTGTCTTTTCAGTGTAAATAATATTTTAGGCAAGTTGCTCAATATAAGTTCGAATTAATATAAATAAGTATTTATTCTGTTTTTCTGTAAGTCTTTTTAATATTTAAATATAATTATTATTATAATCAAATCGAGTGATTTTAAAGGTCCCAATTTATATTAATATAAAATGTATTTCTTACTTTTAATATATTCCTATCATTAATAACAGAAACTATTTCTCAATAAATATATTCAGTTATCCAACTATTCTTACCAGGAACCGACGGGTCCAAATCAATAAGCAAAGAACGAGAAGTAAACGACTGATCCGGATTTGGGGTAAAGAAAACATGCCTATTGGCATCTGCTGAATCAGTTTCGGTGGAAGCCTGTACAGTACCATCAGAAAGTATAGCGTGTTCATTGCAGAACACCTCCCACTGGCTGCTTGCGATCTGGCAGCCGGCCTGCCCTATGTGCAGACTAACAACCTCTTGTGACTGATCAAATGAAAAATATACCATTTCAAATGTAACATTCATTATAAAAGTTGATGTTATATATAATACGGTGTAATTGTGTTTAGTTTATTTTACATTTGAGATTTTTCGCATGGCATCAACTCTTTTCAAATAAAGAAATATATAATTTTATGACAATTAAAACACATCAATGATAACTATATGAAAAGCGATAAATTGTTAATTTTTTCACATTATAAAATACTGCGGTTAAATTCGTACATTGTGTCAACCCAAACAATTTAGAACCATATATTGTTCTATAAAATTGACTTATATTTAAATTTTACTTTTTTAGGGACATAATTAGAATTTATCTATAATAAATATAAATAAGACTAAAAGAGTATAACGTTTATTGTTAACAAACTAACAGAAACCAAAAGGTTTCAGTGCTAACATATATAAAAGATTTCTGGAGGTACAAATAAAATAAAACTGTAAGAAAAAAAGATATAAAAATTGTAAAAGTCAATCAAAATCCATCAATCAAACCGCTTTGAAAATGAATAAAATTATAAGAAAGACTCGCCACAATTTCATTTAGGTCGTAAGTGGTATTCAAGTACCCAAAGGAGCAATATTTAGCGGTATTTAGAAATAGTATGTGTAGGATGTGCATTCGTTTAGTACATTTTTGCAATTGATTCGATGTTGTGTGATTGTGACACTCTAAATATTTGCGTGCTAACCAATCCTGTGGGTAGATTTATCGTCATATTGCATGTCTGATAACTCATGAACCGAAATTAAAGAATTTTTTTTTTACTTTCGTAGTTTATTTTTGTGTCTATTGCATTTTTAGTTTTCATTCGAGTTGGAAATTGTTTTAGCAGTTAATTGCATAATCAATTATTCCTTGGTAGCATTTATCATTTCAAAAACTGCGAAATGTCATTCATTAAAGTATTTTTGTCAGCTATGGAATCATTGATCATGACGAAAAACGCTAAAAGTTATGATTTAGTCACTTCTGTGTTAGACTCGAATTAAAAAATACAATTATAAGATATGTAATAATTCGACAACATTTGGCAAGAAAGGTAGGTATAGAGAGGGGTCCAATTCACGTAATATCGGAAGCAGCTGGCTACAGACCTGATCAATTATTGATTGAATGTTTAATGTTTATTTCAATTTTATCAAAATCTTTGTCGAATCAATAAACAGTAGGTTGATTCACACTTTCTTAGTCTTTTAATTTGCGGAGATTACTTTCAATTGTCACTGGTGGTGGGATGATCATAACAAGATCTTAGTTCTCACAATCAGATTATCTTTTTTGTCACATTTTTCCTCATTGCATCTGAAAGGATTAAGGTTATTGGTTTAAAGTTACTAAGAGCATACACTAAGCAGCTAATTAGGCAGTTCATTCTGTTCCAGAGCTTTGTGATGTTTTACCTATTCATTGAGAAAGTAAGCACTGTTATTGAAGGAATAAGGCCTTCAGGGACATGGATATATCGAGAAATTGGTATAAGGCAGTTAACACGGATCGCACTTTTGTAACTGTATATTGGTGTTCACAATACAAAGCTTCGATGCTATAGTGACGTGTGAATATACTTTACCGTATTAAATAATATGATTAAATTATACTCCTTATATTTTTTAATGAAACACATTTCTGAAATCATTAAAAAGATAGAAAACTAGAGATTTCACGGTTACTTAATGTTGTCAAAAATAAATATCATTGAAAAGATTATAATAATCTGATTATAGAGTCCCCGTATAAGAATTTTTATTAATATATCCAGTGTAAGGTTTTGTATAACCACACCTAATTTAATTTTATTGTTTATTTAGTGAACTTTATGTATACAACAGCTATTTATTATTTAAATAAAATGTAAATTTTTCGTTTTATTAGCAACAATCAAAATGGATAGCATATAGGTGCTTATATTTTAACGATCTTATCACGATTATAATTGTAATGAGTAACCATAATACTTTTAATTCTAATAATTACATTTTTCATAGAGTTATTGCATTTCATACAACTAATTGATATAATAAATATTAAAATATGATAGAATAAAAACACAATCTGCAAAATTTTATAAGCCAATAAATAAATGAAAATAATAATTTTGTAAACTTTAAAAAATTGCATTGCCTTTTCGACAAAGAATCTACATAAACAGATAATTTAATTTACACAAAAAGCACACTGACAAATAATTTAAACACTGTTAATTAAAAATAATAATAATTTCGAGTAAAATTAAATACTTTCTAGAAAAATACATGGACTTTATCAAAGTTAAGCATATTTTTTAAATAAAATAATTTTATCATTTCATCCTATTTATACACTTTTAATATTTTGCAAAATTGTTTTGATTGATATTTATTGTATTAAATGTAACCTACTTGTATCTGAAATTATTCGTATTATCAAATATAACAACCAGAAAAATGATAACATTGATTACTATGATAACAACAAATTCATTCAAATACCAATTTCAAAAGTATTGCAAACAATTTGACCTGGTGTCCTTTTTTATACATATTACAGAAAAATAATATTGCTTTTTATATTAAAAACAACATTAATAACTATTTAAATGTTACGTTTAAGTATAATCTGCACTGTAATCAAATTACTGAGAGCATTTTTGCGTAGCAATATTACGATATTTTCATATTTAATCTTATTATAATTAACAAAAACTGTGTGATATTTAAGTAATTCAATTAAATATTATTTAAGTTTTACTCACATTAGATAATTCTGTATTTATATTGGCAGCAATGGAATTAAGTTTCATTGTGTACTTTCCTTACGTAGGAATAACATTGTGCTTATCAAGTAAGCACAATCGCAATAGGCCTATTCCACAATAAAGTTAGTATTCATTCAAGTTAATAAAAGACATTTTATTTTGATCTGTATTGCGAGTAGATGTTATAAATTAAAAAATCATTTGTATTGATAAAGAAACATAGGATTGATTAACTTTAAACTGACCCGTAAATATTTTATTTAAATATCAATTGATTTTATTTTAACATTTTAACCATAGATTTAAAATATAACAACTAGACTAGTATAACCTAGATAAGCAGTTAACAATATTTCCTATAATATTCAAATGGACTAAATATCTGGCAAATAATTAATAATCAGAGAATTAATAATTATTCCAATTATATGTATATATATATTCTACTCGTAATTATGACAAGTAACATGTAAATTTAAAAATAAAAAATTAATCGTAATTGTAATGAATAAGTAAATTTATCAAATTTACAACAGTAAATTTCATTGTAATAAAATATAATTAATCTACTTTTTAACGTTTTTATGAACGAAGTGATTATTGATAAATTTATTTTCGATATTGTTATGTTTATGCATATTTTATTGATAACAAATCAAAGAACAAGTTATTAGTGTAGTTAACTCAATATTTTAAAGTTTTTTGTAAGAGTTTTGGAAAAATTCTCCATTTATTAATTATAACGTACTAAAGTAATTCAGTGACGTCATGATATCATGAATGAATGGAGTTAGTGGGGTATCTACTATATAACTAGGTCAAGTACATCATCCATAAAAAGTCCATTCGAAAATTCAGTTTTTATATTACTTTTTTATACAGCTATCAAAAAGACAATTAAATTTTACAACTATTTGTAATATACTCATATTTCGTAGTAAAATGTCGAAAACATTTATTGTTTCATTTTGAGGATCTATATTCAAATAGTTAAAAGTAGAGAAGACAAAAGTAGCCAGTAAAAAACGCATATAGATGGCTACTGATTAATTATCTACATATATTGGATTTTCAAAAATCATGGCTGCGACTACAAATATCGCCTGTATCTCGTAATATGGCAAAAATTTACCGCATATCTCGACCCTTATACCCAGAAGAGTCTTCTATTCTAGGTGTGATCACAAAACCATGTCAGTTAACACAGTTTGTAGCAGACCAAGGTCCAACAGATTGGTTACGGACAGGGGGCGTTTATTTGTCGGACAGGGTGTGTATACAAAATAAAACGTTGTTGAGCATGCCCACTTTTATTAAGAGATATATTATCAATTTTAAGGTTATGATAAAGACTTGATAACAGAAATCTATTCAAAGTCATCATCACTGTCATCAATGCACACTCCCCCTGTGAGTCGTCATTAATCTGGCACTGAGAGCCGCACATACACATGTCAAGTCTTTGGAATAACACGAGCACCAGTGTGATGAGCAATCACCTTTGCACTGACACCTTGCCATCTTTAAGATGGACTTAAGTGCGAGTGGAACGTAGATCATCAACGGTTTTAGCTAACCGTCCGTGTCCCTGAAGTATCCGGGTTGTTTTGGATCCATGAACTCCTGTTGTGCGACACTTGTTTGACCCCATATCCTGGCTTGTATATGGACTCTATCGACATGATGATTGATAGCCCCAGGCGTTGGGGGCAGTTTGTTACTCTCTGCCATGTGTTTACAAAAGAAAAGCCAACATAGTTTGGGAATGTTACAAATATGGACTCCTTTGGGCGAGTAAGCATCGTAAACAATTTTATTAATTTGGACATCTGGTCTGAAGTCAAATCTACCACGTCATCTAGCATATTCATATCCTGAATAACACACTCTATGCTCTGATGTAAGCTCGAAACCATATTGTTTTGCCTATTCCAGAGAACCCTCCAGTACTCTGAGAATGCATGGAAAACTGGTTAATAAGCCCTAGCTTTTTTGCCACCGAGGCTGTTCCAAATTGGCTCCACTTGAATAAGGCACGAAACCATTGAGACACTTGTGTTTTTGATGAGCATCTCATGATATGCTATTTCCAGCACAAGGACATCAGTGTCGGCTGAGAAGAAAGTAAGTTGTGCATCAGTGGAACATCGTCGTGTTGCTAGCACTACCTGGTGGATTATCAGTGTGTCCGCTTTCACGTAATTATTGTCCTCTAATTGTTGCTTTTGGCACTTCTGCCCGCACATACAATTACCAGCTTGGGAGAATCTTTTTTGAATTCAAACGTTTTTTATGCAGTATGTTCTGCAATTTATGCAATATATATCCTTCGTTTGCCAATGAGACAGAAACCGCTGCATAGTAATGAATTGGATCTTCGCGTTGTCATTCACTTGATACTTAACTGAATCCTGGCCGTTCCGTCGTCTGTCCCTTGATGAGCGTTTCAGAGAATCTGCCTTGTACGTGTCGAACACGAGCATAATATCATCATAGACCCTTGCTAGCGACATCAACAGTGCATTAAAATTGACACTGAGATCTTTAACTATTTATAACTATTGTAGCTGCTTTTGTCGTTAATTTTTTAATAATGACCATGCCATCGACTGCCGCTATTTTTTGTTGTGGCTTCGTAGTATCTCTGGGTTTAGGGGCAACCGCTGACAAAAAACCATCTTAAGAAAGTGCTTGATTTTGTCAACTGCATGGGGATCTATTCTGACTGCATTTGTTCTAAGTTAATGGTTTTCTCTCACTTTGTCTACTTTGCCTTCAAATTCATTGCTGAACTCTCTAGATATACGCGATATATCTCTGTGGACAGGAAGAATATTTGTCTATAACAGTAGCATTGTTAGAAATGCCAATAAGTCCTGAGTGAACCTTCATGATCTTGTTCTCCTGCTCACATATTGTGTAGTCAGCATCAATCGAGATGAAAGGAATGCTGGACTTGGTAACAGAGATGTTTTCTACTTCTAGTTCCCGATACCTGTCTGGATGCTTCTTTTTTAGGTAATACATGTCTGCAATGTATCAGGGCCAGAGTTTCTTGTATTTGATGCGATCTATCGAGAATAAGAGATTGCTCAATTCCTCTCTAGTCCAAAGTAGGCATTTCAAGATGCTGCCACAAAACACAGGATCGTTTCAACGCAATTACGACAGTTTATGAGCGATTTAAACATAGCATTCTTTGAGCGCTTTGCCTCACAACATCAGCTGTGGTGTTACTTGTAAGAGCTTGGCATTTGGCGTCTTTCACACTTTCAACTTTCTTGCGTTTATCCACCTTGAAACATGCATCTGCTATTTCATCTGTAACCTTTCATGGCAGCAACAGGATTTCAAGTGTGAAATTTTTTTGAACAACTACTCAAGGAGCAGTTTATACAATGCTATGCATGAGTAGATGTGAGCACGAAGAGAACGTTTGTAATCACTGCATTTCAGGATCTGTCTTGTTGCGGATCCATAAATCTCTGCCTCTATCCAGGCATCATGGATGCCTAAATTTTCTATTTTAGGCGTCCAGACCTCTCAAAGCTGTCATAGCAGCGTGCAGTTCTTCTAGTTTTGAAGCGACTGTTTTTTTCAGGGAGGGCAGGGGATCCTACAATTTGTATCACCTTCTCATATATGGCTATGTCGAACGAGATTACCGCGGGATGCTTGTCGCCAGCAGCCAAGTTCTTGAGATGAGTTACCTGTGAAAGGACTGTCATAAGGGTCGACTACTGATATGTCACCTCTGGTAAGAGTGGGAAATTATACTCCAACTTGATTCAAGGGCAGACTTGCAGACAGCAGTGAATTGTATCTTGCCCATCCAGGTATGATGCTTGAATTTGATTCTCGCATTCTCGTGATCACAGAAGCCATAACCCACCCGAAATGTGTCAGACGATATGATGGTGATATCCCGTTCTTGTTGATGGTGAATCACTCCTTCCGGTTTCAAATTGTCGGTTGAGGAAGCAGTGGCTTCTTACATTGGGTCACAGATATATGGTACGGAGTCACTGACAAACTGTGAACCAAATTGTATATCCTCAAAAATTTATCATTAAATCTTTTAAAATTTTACGACAAAATATGAAATATAAATTATATAAAAGTATTAAAATTAAATTGTCTTTTGATTGGTATAAAAAAGTAATATAAAAACTGATTTTTCGAAAAGACTTTTTATGTATATTTGTACTTGACCTAGTTACCTTGTAGGTACTCTACTAACTCTATTCCACTATGATTAATATTACTCAATAGAACATTTGTCACTTGGTATGTGAATTTGTATTTGTCACACCTAGTCACAATGTCACACCTTTTTCACAATGTGTATTTGTCCCACCTAGACAGATATCTGTCTAGGTGTGACAAATAACAATGATATTTACATAAACCAAGCTAACATGCGCTAATTTGTTTTCACACAATAATCAAACGTGTAAGTAGTTCCATTATGTTCCTAACCCCCAAATATGTTGGTGTCGACGTCAAAATCAGCACTCTAGGTCTCTTAGATGATGAGAATTGCGAAAAATTGGTTTTTGAAGGCGGCCATTTTGAAAATTCAATATGGCCGCTATATTATATATATGTGTGGGCAAATGGAAATATTGTTTTTCTGTTTGTTGACATCATAATATTTCAGGAAATGTATATGTACGTATGCATTTCTCCAAAAAATCCGACGAGCTTTAAAATGTTAACATAATGAACCCGACTATATATGCCACATCTAGCTCCCCGCATTCCTCATCTACCAGCATGAATCCTGTAATATATTAATTTCTAACGGCATGGTATAGGATCATATAACGCAAGTGGACTACACACATGCTACTTTTTCACGTTTTGTTAAGTAGTACATTATGATTTCATGAATGTTAGAAACTGTACTTTTAATTATCACCAATTTTTAACTATAATTGTCAATATAACCCATATGGCCCTTTACTATCGTCAATAATCTACAATATTGCTTCAATATATTATCGCCCGTTATTCTAAATAACAAAAATTTCTAATTTGTATGCATCACTCCCATAATTTAAAAAATCTAAAAAAACCTTTTTTCTTTATAAAACTTGTTTTGACAAATAATAACACGATGTGAAACACGGTGATCTTAACCAAACGTTAGTCGAAGTATTTCTACCACTCCGAATTTTTTCTTTAATCGATTTCTATGGCTGATACAAAGTTTTTAAAAAAATCGTCAACCCCCTTTTTTGATAACGTCATTTTTTTTTAATGGCCGATATTTTAAACGTAATACTCACTTCATATATTTCGTAAAATAAGCTATAAATATATTACCAACTAATATAAATTACATACCCAAAAAATAGGAAAATTCGTGTTTGAGTTTACATAGTGATCTCACTGTGATGACGTCATATGTGCACCTAGGTTAATGACGTCACACTATGTTAGTGAATGAAAGCGGCATTATGTTGTATGTATTCAAAGTATGTTATAATTGTTTATACAAGAGTTTAATGCATAGAATTCAACAATCATAATGTATGTAGCAGTGTTAATTACGGGGTGATGTTATGTTACTTATGTATTAAATAAATGTACTACTAAGTAGTAGTACAACATTACAGTATAAGTGTAATAAGCAATACAAATTTCCAACTGTAAAATGTTATGAAACAATTTAATAGAATGTGCATTTTCAAAGAAATCGGATTATACTATTCATCATACTTAAATTGACTTTGTATTTCATCCAAAATTCATATATATATATTTATAATCATGCATTATTTAAGAAATTATACAGTATGTTGCCGTTTCTATAGACTATTTTTTTGTATCAACAATTCTAATTTCTTGAAATCGAATGTCAATTTTTAGCTCCAACAATATTAATCATTATCTTTCTGCATCTATTTTACTTTTGTGAAAAGGAGAAGCTTTCCAGCTTTCAAATTCTACAGGTAAACCTCTCCGTGTCATTATTCCTCCTGAGTCTACGTCTAATTTGCAAAATCAGCCTATTTTCACACGTAATGACTTAAGTAAAGTTCAGATAGATATAAATTTAAGTTCTATTCAAACTCTACGTTTAGAATTTCACCTACTGAGGCATCAAATTTATAGAACCAAATATCCAGCGATTAAACTACCAGTACTAAACTACAATTGTAGGCATCTATAGATATAACTTTGTTGATAAATTCACTGCTTGATAACAGTTTGGAGTTTCAAATTGGTATTTCTTACGCTTATACTGTAATGTACTACACCTTAATGTAGTACATTAATATATAACATAACATGTAATTAATACTGCTACATACTATATGATTATTGAATTCTATTTATATAAACCCTTATATTAACAATTATTGTATAATTTGAACAAACACAAAATAATGTCATTTTCATTCACTAACATAGTATATTATGACGTCATTTTTACACCTAGGTGCACATGTGATATCTGTAATCACATTTCACTATATATGAACTCAAAATACGAATTTCCTATTCTTTGGGTATATATGCATTTATATTAGTTGGTAATATATTTATAGCCTCCATCTACCTTAGTTTCCTAGATATATTATAAGTATTAGGTTTAAAATGGCGGCCAATTTGAAAAAATGACGTCATCAAAAAAGGGGGCCCACGATTTTTTTAAATAATATCAAACACTTTGTATCAACCATAGGAAACGATTAAAGACACAATTCGGAGTGTTAGAAATAATTCTACTAAAATTTGGTTCAGACTCACCGTGGGAATAGATTACATAAACATATTTTTTAAATATTCGAAGTATTTGCCTTGGTCAAAGATTATATTTATCAAATAGGTATCGTCAAAAGAATAATTATTAAAAGAATAATTCGTAACGTTGGACAAATGATGAAGTCATGAACGCTAAACCACTTTACCAATTGAAATATATATATATATTGAAGTTGCAAATTTCTAGCGGCAAATGTGTTAAATTTAAAATTAATCAACAGATTTTTTAGATTTCTTTGAATTATAACCAATAAAAAAAATTCTGTATTGGCCCCACCCTCTCCCATGCGGCTGTTTAACTGGTAATATATAATAAATCAAACTTTTAATTAACAAGTGTTTCATTACAACTATAACTGCTAAAGTAATAAGTATTGTCAGAAACAGTAAACATTCCAAAAAAACATTTGACATTTATCATTTTAGCTAAACACGAAAACATCAGAACAACTAAAATTATAACAAATATTGTTAGTAATAGAACGAAATAACTTTAGATTAAAAAAATACATAAAGCATCAACAATCTCCATTAAGAAACAAGTCTGTTTTCAGTTAAAGATCCTCCTTTTCGCTGTCTCTTTTCTCGGTTTTTTCAGGGTTTTTCTTCCAAGGAGAATCTTCAGAGATTTTGATCTCAGGAGCATCTTCGGGGTTTTCGTTCCTAGAAGTGCCTACAGGAATTTCATTTTCAGAAGAATCTTCAAAAACATCTTCAGAAGTTTCGTCTTCAGGAATGCCTTCGGGGCTTTCTTCTTCAGTAACGCCTTCTGAACGTTCGTCTTCAGGAACGCTTTCAGGGTTTTCTTCTTCAGTAACGCCTTCTGAACTTTCGTCTTCAGTAACGCCTTCTGAACTTTCGTCTTTAGGAACGCCTTCGGGGCTTTCGTCATCAGATTCATCCTCTTCCATCTCATTTTTCGGGGTTCCAAACTGAAGCTAATTAAAAATACACAGGTTGCAATAATGTTTGAAGTAAGGCTTACAAAGCTAAATGACTAAATTTATAACCCTTATATTGTAATTTCAATTATTAGACATTAGCAATTTATCGTAAAATGCTTCCCTTTGGTAATTTTAGATACAAATGACCATTTAACTAGCCGAATATATAAAAATAAATTAATCTCAGTATATAAATGCAATGAAACAAAGTTTAAAGTGTAAAAAATCAAATAAACATATCGAATACATTTATTAATATCTGTTAAGGCTCATATTTTTAATATTATACTTTTTCATCAGATTACGAAACTATTTAACAAAAGACTATTTTGTTACTTTCAAACCATTTATTGCTAAATATATATTTTTTAAATTTAATTAAAGCTTCAGCAAATTACAATTAAAGTAGGATTAAGACTTAAATCCGGAGGAAAACCCGGAGGAAAATCCGGAGGAAAATCCAGAGGAAAAATTCGAAGTAAATTTAACTTATTTTTTAAGGTCGTCAATGCAAAAGTAGCTAAAATAAACAAACAAGATCAATTTGAAGGATATCAATGGTTAAAATAGCTTAGATAAACAAATTAACGGGATTTTAGAAATAAATAATGTAAATGAATTATATATTATTATACAAGAAATGTTCAGTAAAGTTTAAATAAATAATTACACTTCCTACACATATTAGAATTAATTGTAATATTCTATAAAAAATATATAATATAATAATTATTTACATTTTACGTCCTTTTTATTACCATAGTTTATCTTAGCTACTTTTTTATTGGCCACCTTGAAAAATTGTTTTTTATTCCGTCCTTCGGATTTAAGTCCCAACCGTAACAAAGTATATATAGTACACAGCATATAGTATTATCTGATAAAACATAGTAGACCCTACTGCAGATTTCGATATAATAGATGTTTTTGGAAAGGTTTGAAATGATAATAAAATACATGACTAACCAATGTATAATTAGTTTGGAACAAAATAAAACAATAAATACACAATCTCTATTAAATGAATGAAAAAATAATATATATATATATTTTTACAAATTATTAGGCAATGATTAATAGTAAAGTAAAGGTAACTTTTATCCTTATTTATTAAAAATCTCATTCATTGTAAAGAAACGTTTATTTATTTTAAACAAAAATTATTTTTAATTGTCACTATATTTATTGGACAATAAAAAAGCATTTTTATAGCGTTTATTTATAATTAAACAGAATATAAGTTGTTGTATAATTATGCATTGTGATTTGATGAAATAATAGTTCGAATATGGAATTTTCTTATAGTAATGCCATATAACATGATAAATCGGAAAAATTTCCACTGAATTTAAAAGTAATTTTTTAGTTTTACTTATCTTTTTTGACATAAAAATTGTTCACAACATTATGTTATACTTGAAACTGAGTCGCATAAAATATACTTAATTATTTATTAAATGCAGAAAACCGTAATCAATAAAAATGTTTAAAATTTTAATAATCGAATTTGACAATCTGGATAAAAAACAATGTAGAATAAAATGGTTTAAACTAATAGGGTGGAGTGTTTTAAATAAGAATATTTTTGAAAATATCAAGTCACTCCGACGTGTGTTAAATTGTGTAATTATTAAACTATATTTACCATTAATGTTTCACTGTTACAGACATTTAGCTTGGTTAGACAAACGTCTCTCTGCATGCGATCATAATCGTGATCCTGCAACCCTGCAAACATTTCGAGCAAAATGTCTTCGTTATAAAAAACAAACTCTTCACACTCTGATGTCAGATATTTGGTGACATTGTCACCCTTGTAAGCGTTCCTTGTGGATTTAACATTTCCTCTGTAGTCTAACTTCCTGAAGAAGCCAGTTTGACCATCGGTAAGCCAAATCTGATAGTAATTCCACATTCTTGTACAAATCTGGGTAACAAAGGCATATAATTTAAATTTTTGAATTGAAATATATAATGTTATAATATAATAGTTAATAGTATATTATGCCACGAGAATTGACTAGTTTTTGCTCACGCAAATTTTTTTTGCTGACGCGGCCGAAGGCCAAGTAAGCATATAAATTTAAGTGAGCAATGAAGTCAATTCGAGTGCGCATAAACGTTTTATGCCACGCTTATATTATAAATG
>JAUZND010000487.1:0-14103 GCA_034780555.1 Coelogynopora nodosa | reverse complement strand
GTAAGCATATGGACATCACGTGATGCTTACACGCTGGGGGTATATAACCAGCCATTGTAAAGTTGCATGCACAAAAAAAGAACGAGCAGTAATTGTAATAAGTTGTACTGCAATAAACCTATGTTCTCTATTTCTTAACTTTTTTATATTGATGATCCTGGGACGGCACATGTAGTTTGAACGAATCGATTTATTGCAATTTGGTGTTTTAAAAAATATAAAATAATATTATATTATATTATATTATATTATTTAGTATAATTTTATTTTATAAATATATTAATACTATTTATAATTTATATATAACATATTATATTGTACATAAATTTATCTAATGTCTATTTAAATTATTAAACTGATAACGTAATTAAAATGTACCCTACAATATCATTTTATGAAATCATATAAAATATTTTTTAATTATAATACAAGGATAACATATTTCAATATCCGTAAATAATTGCAAAATAAACCTAGAAATAGGTAAATAATTATTCGTAATAGAAGATCAAACAACGCTGTTATTTCTGCTAACTCCAGTAAAACATATTATTTAATCTAAGTATTTTCCAAAAAATACAGGATCATAGTAAAACAGAAATTAACACATGTTCAAAATTGAAATAATCACCATTTAAATTACTTTTAGTTGTGTTACGTGTTAGTTCTGTTCTTTGTCAGTTTTGTGTTCATAAAAACTTGTATTCGAAACATTCAGATTTGTTTTAATTTTTCGATGTAATTTTTATAATTATATTTGACATAGTCAGTTCATTCGCGGTAAATAATTTACTGGAGTTCGTTTTATTGAATAACTTTTAAGGATTTTAATTTTATTTATACATCATTTTTTCACACTTTACTTAATCCCTTGCCACTCAGGTTTGTCAACCAACAACAAGTGATTCTAAAGATCCAGAGTCACATACAGAAGCTCTGGTACAGCCGAAAAATCAATTACCCAGCAATCCTATTCCTCGTAAAGCTTCGTTTCAATGCCAAACGACGCAAATCTTACCAGTTCAGGTTCTAGAAGAAATGAAGGTAACTACTTCTAGATCCAGAATTAAGTAATTATCTAAATAAGGTAAACATGATGTTTACCTTATTTAGATAATTACTTAATTCTGATCTGATTTTGATCTGATGTCATCTGATCAAGCGTATGATTCAATTATCTTATTTATGAGATAAAAAAAATCAAATAATACAACATACTCTCTCTTAGACTGGTTTGGTTTGGTCTGATTTCGTAAACGAATGATAACCAATGAAATCAAAGTATTTCCAATACAAGCAAGACTTGCTTAGTGTAAAATCGAATTTCAAACCATCTTAATTATGTACTTCAGGTTCAGCGTATAACAGTGTTAAGTTTTCCTGGGTTTCATATTGATTAAAACCTATTGAGTTTCATTTGTTTTGAATATTGCTTACATGAAACCTCTTTTATATATCCAAATGTCCATTATGCCCAACTAGACATCGGTCTCAATGAACAAATCGTCAAACGAAACAGCCAGTTCGCATTTCACACTTGGTTTGAAAGAAGAATTATTTGTTTAACTCCAATGTGTATTAATCTAACAGGCAAAACAGTTATTTATACTATGTGGTATTTTAACTACAAACAACTATAGTCATTGAACTTATTGTAGTTAATTTTAAAATGTTATAAAATTAAAAGTCAGAAATATATATTATACATATAATTTTAGTAAAATTAGTAAGTATATTAGGTATACGTTTTATATGTATATCTGACATGTTGAAATTAATTAAAAATCGAATAAAATAATAAACTCCCATAAAATTGTATTGTTTTATTATAAAATAATTAATAAATACCGTATGTTTTATAATGCATATTTAACAGATTAATATCACGAAAATTTGTTTAACTTTAACAACATAAACAGGACTGTTATTACTGCTTTAAGATTATTGATTACTGTATGTTGCGGACAATCATGTGTATAATTAGTAACTAATTAATTATTCACTATTCATTTAATAATAATGGGAAATATTATCTGTTATTCACATCATAATTAACAAATACTTTTTATAATATATTCACCATTATTTCCATAATAACTAATATAGTCATAAAAATATACACCATTGAAGTGTTAATTTTAGATATTATTTGTTTAGTAACAACTACATAAATCATAAAAAACCTATTCACCAATCAGTCAAAATAACTAACAAAGTATCATTAAATAATAACTAACTGATTAATTAAAAACATATTTATGATGAATTATAATTAATTATATGTATAGTTTTATTTTGAATTATTGAAGTATTAAAGTATAGAAAATACGCCGAACCGATTTTTAAAATCGATTCAAACCGTATATTATACAAAGTCTTTCTATACTAATTGCAAATCGCTCGATGTAAGCAGCTATGGTCATAATTTTGATGTCATCATGCAAATTTATATGGCGGCTCAATTGGTTCAGCCTGGATATCTCTAAGAATTACCTTTTGAAGTAAAGGTATACCTATTAAATTTCAAGAATTACAATTTAAATATAGGAAGACCTTGTAAATCTTACAGATTTAAAACATACACCTCGTTCAAATGACACATCTTAAATATACCTAAGATATTACTTCAATAGGTAATTCTTAGAGATATCCAGGCTAAACCATTTGAGCCGCCATAAATTCCTATCAGTTTGAATCCAAATCAAGTGAACTGGATTTTCTTGTACTCCTATGATAAGTTAATGTTATATAGTGTTTCTTTTTCTCTGTACTGAAGACGCGACTGAAGGCTGGCACTTTATCACCCACTGCTAAAGCTGAAGATTCATCTGCGTTTGAAAATCCTCCTCCCACCGCGAAGCCCAGGTCTAAAACATTGCCAGGGAAAATAACTGATATTGAAAAAACGGATTCTTCATAACTGTTTTTCGTAAATGTGACGAAAGTTATCGTATCATGTTGCACAAATATTGAATAATAAGCTGACTATATATGACAATATTGCTAAAAGGTATAATTTGTTTAACTGCTCACAAATATTTGTAAATATTTACAACCATCATGGGTTTATTGCGCTTCCGGAATTATAAAAGAGAGTGAGAACACACTAATGTTATCAAATAATACAGAAACTCAGCAATTGGTATAAAGTTAATTTTGTATTTATGCACAAGGTCTGCTGTTTATTCTATTCTGAAAACAAATAAAAGGAAAACATAAAGGGTAAATTTTACAGGCATTAAATTTCGTTACGACCTGTGTTATAAAGTATTGAATACAATTATTAAGTCCATTTCATCTGTTGATATCTACACCCATAATATAGTAAACATTCTTTCAGTAAATGTTCTACAGTAAACATTGTTAATTGGTATTGCAGTACATAATTTGTTTAAATAATTTGATTGAAACCTTTTTATTAATATATTTAATTGATTTAATCTGCTAAACGGTTACTTTTCACGTTAAGATTTTGATACAATAATTATAAATGTGTTGCTGCCATGTACAGCAATTTTGAATGTTTCATATATATTGTACAATATACGTTTTATATAATGTCATGTCAGGTCTGAGATATTTGTTTATTAATTACGCAAATTTTCATCTAAAAAATCATTTTTTGTATTATTCTTTATATTACTACTGTACTTTTTTTCTATCCATATTATACAGAGTTATTACTTATGTTTTAATGTTCAATTCTTATATCAGATTTGATTACGTATGATTTTAAACTAAAAGAATCAACATTTATATATATATATGTATATTATGATTATATGCATGACATTATTATATGGTGTATGTTAATATTAATAAATATATTATTTTACATTGCTGATCGATTTTTCTTGTAAAATTATAAAAACACACTTCGAAATATTTTTTATTTTTTATGCAAGATGATTCTAAATGTATATATTAAAGATATTGAAAATATGTTTCGATAATTGTTATAATAATATAGAAAACCATGAGCACATAGTTAAAACCCACTGTACATCGCCTCGGTCAGCTATCAATCAATATAGCAATCAATTAATATTTTAAGTTTTAAAGGCGCGCAATAGTCAGGCTGCATTTAGCGCTTTTATACATATCTTTAATTTAATGAAAATGAAAGCGTTAAATTTTCACAATCATGGTAGCATGGGTTCAACTATATTTTTTTAATTAGGGAACCACCATCCAACATTTCTGTCCCACCAGGTAACTGATTTGAAATTGTTCACAAAAAGGTTTCTATTTCATTTAATACACAGAAAATAAATTAATTTTATAAATGACTAAGAACTATCGAATATAAATAGGCAATCACATATGTAGCTATATGTCATCCTCATAGTAAGCGATAATTTAAAAAAGGTGCGCACTGCGCTAAAATCCCCATGTCAATGTTAGTAAGTGTGGATACTGAAACATGGAATGTAAAGTGTCAACTTAACAGTGAATGGAACAAGGGAAGAATACTAAATATTAAATTGGACATCTTTTTAAAATAAAATTATATTTGTAATATGTATAATTTGACTTCTCCAGGTACTAGAGCGCTTTCGATCTTATTTTGATATATTCATAAAAAATGTCGCGGAATGCACTATTTTACCGAGTATAATAAAAGATAATAATAAGATATTTGTTTGAAAAGAAAATACCACAGGTAGACATCAATGAATCATTTTATTTTTGATGTATAGATTTGAGAAGTTATGATTATGAAATTTTGAAGAAATATGTAGCGTAATGCTTATTATCATGATTTCGATGAACATTTTTCGTTATAATTATTTAGCTATTTCAACTACATTATTATCAAGTAAATATAGTAATATACATACGTACTACAGAAGAGACCCAATAAGAGCGAAAGCGCCCTAGTACTTAGAGAAATCAAATTATACATAACAAATATAATTTTATTATGAATTATTATTTTGTTTGTTCCTTATATCCAACCTATATCCAACTTGTGTTATAATTTAGATAAGAAGTTGAGCGGTGGGTACTGCGATTAAATTGTTCTGAGTTCTATAAAAGATCTCTAGTAAGCTGAACTATTAATCGTCCTTGATTTAATTTCTCTAATTTTTAACAATAAAATATTGCAAAGTGCTGGTTGAAGAACAATAATCTCTCATGGCTCATTGTATTAGTTCTATATTCTTAATATTGGTTGTGTAGGTTGAGGAGTGCGGACGCATATTTGATGTTCTATCGAATAAGAGCAATGTAACTTTATTTATCCTCTTTGAAGGCCATTTGCAAGTTTTGTTTTTCATGTATCTAACATATACTAATGTGATCATTATGTAGAGCAGCTGATGAGATGCTAAGTACAATGGGCCGGGGTGTTTGTACGAGTTACACAGTATATACACAGTTTGTACCAATCACAGTATAACAGTACCTGTTATACAACTAAAAAATATTTGTATGGTACACACACGATTTATGAAACTTATAGAAATCATTTGAAAATACTATTTTTAAAATAATGCTTTAGTCATGACTCACATACTGCTTCAACGGTCAGTACAAATCGAAAAATTCGTTTTTACACTACTCTGAACTTAATACAACATTTTTCAGAATATTTCACAAAGATGTATAATGCTACAAAATACATAATATTTCTAAATTAAGTGTTACTTTATAATATTCAATGTAAATTAAAAACTACAGATTAGTTTGCCGTAGTTTGCTGCTTCCTAAAAATTATATATGCTTAATACGTGACGCCAGTTAACTGTAGTCGTAGAATTCGCTCTATTGCCAAAGAGTCTCATACCTACTATACTGACACGTCAATTTCATTATATAAATTTAATCAGATAATGGTTTCATTGTACTAAAAAGACTTCACATTTCTTACCTCTGAAACGCGCGGTAAAATACATATTTTATAAACATTTAACCCATTTGATAGAGTAGAACGAGGACGTCTGTAGCAACGACTAATATATTTCTACACAAATAGAAGCGTTTCAATTTGATAAACACACATAGGTTAAACTCAGTAACTCAACTTGACTGGACTCAGGTACCGTATTTTCAACAAAATACGACAGTCTTAATCGCTTTCTGCTCCCACACCAGCTTCTTCTGATACTCACCTTCCATCGCTTTAATTTTTCCTTTTATTTCCGACGTACCTTTCACCCTACATTATAGGTATATACATTCCTGCAAGGCAGTCTTATATATAATACAGTCACTATGGCTAAATGTGGCTTTGGGCATTGATTAACGTTGGGATTCTATAGAAGTGAATTAATCAAAATGAAGGCGACAACGCCTCCGATTGTCCTGAGAAGGTATTTCTCATGACGACCAACCTGCGCAGAATATGTAGACTATATAGACTATAGGTGTACGCAAAGCACGAGTTCTGCATTTACGTTTTGATAATTGACAGGCAAACTGTAATCTATACAACATAATCCCTAAATTTAACATAAACTGGTTTATTGTTTTGGTGAATATATTTGGTAAGTTAATCAATTTTTCCAGTAAGTTTTATTTTTGTAAATATATTTTTCTGCCAATTTGCTACAAAAACCTGTTTGCTTTTTAAATAAATCCTATTATTGCTACATTACATTGCACTTATTTTGATTTTTCATTTCAAATTTCTGTTAAACGTTATAAGTCTTTTTTAATTCATTATTTTTATAAAACTGCCATTTTTAATTTTATTAAATGTGGCAACATTAGAAAATTTATTAATTTAAAATAATCTATAATAATTATTATATATATATCCGAGTAAAAGAGTCTACATATTTATTATATCTAAAGCAATAATTCAATAATCTAATTTTATTTAATTTATTTAATTTAATGTGAATTAATCATATTTTACGATTTTAATTTTATAAAAATATTTAATTTATCCAAACTGTCAAGTTTTAAAAATTCCTATAATTTACTCTTCAAAATTATAATTTATTTTTTATTAAACTTAATTATTTGTTTTATAAAATAAAGTGATAAACTATATGTTAAATTAATTAATAGAATTTACAATATAAGCTAAATACAACTTAAAATAATATACAATAATAATAATATAAAAATTAAACATTAAAAATTACTACATATTAATAATATTTATATACTTTAATAAACAGTTGAAATAGTTTATGTTGTAATTTTAATTAATTCAATTATAATATTCATTATATTCCACTTGATTAAAAGTTGGACAAATCTATCATAAGTATAATAAATATCATCAAATAAAATAAAAATAAATTTTCTTATTATTTGAAGAATGTACAATATCCTTAATAATTGAATTACTCAGCATTTAATCAGTACAAAATTGAAGCACATATCCATTAAATTTTAAAAAATCATTTAATAATGTGCGAATAAATAAAAGTTAAATTGCAGGTTCGCGTTAAGCAATATATCGTATACATGATTAAAATTACCAACACATTTAAACTGTATTGGTTTCATCCTCGATGAGAAACTATTTTTTTTGTTTTGTCTTGCATCAGTCTCGATTTCTCACAAGTAATTAATATTTAAAAATAGTATTGTGCATAAATGCATGCTTAAATGCGTTACACAATTAATCTATATAATATATAAACGAAAAACAAGGTTTACGTGATAATATATGAGGACAAATTACAATTACACTATATATACATCAATTGGAGCGTTGCTGTGTAAACAAAGCATGGGTTTCTATGCGGAATGAATTGTAATACTTTTTTTAATAATTTGTAATAATACCGAGACAAACAAGTATAGCAATATATTTTCAAAACTAAAAGTGACTTTAAGAAAACTTAGTTTTGTCAATTGCACAATAAGCGTCAACGAGAATAACCATGTTAACATTGATGATGATTACATATTAATTTATAATAACATTTATGTTATTCATTATTTTAGCCAATTTAGATGAACAAACGATATAAATTTTCATTGTTTTTAATAATAATGGTTTAATACGTATGCAACACTTCAAAAAATAAAGTACTAAATAATCTAGTAATGTTCATTAAAGATACTGAAATTAATTATTGAATAAATTATTGTCAAATTCAAAAATCATCTAAACACAAATAGAAATTATCTCTCGTAGGTTAATAAAAGTTCTTCCACAAATATGTAAATCGAAAAAATAAATTGCCGATATTAAAAGGCACTAAAATTAATTTTTAAATATTTTTAAATTAATAAATATAGATCTTAAAATCATGGCTGAATGGTATGTATTCATCGCTAAAGATGTTATAATTCATTACTAAATTGCTTTACTGTATATAATTGAAGATTAACCTAATATCCATGTGTTTAAATTGAATTATGCAAAAAAAACTGTTTCACCAAATCTTTTTATAGCGGATGGATTTGAAATTTTGAAACACAAGCGAAGCTAACTATCGAATAAACATTTTTTCAAAAGTTTTTAGAAACATTATTCACGTAGATTGTTAAAAGTGACTTTATAAACTTTCACCTGTTATTTTTAAAAAAGTATTTTAAAAGTATGAAAATTAACAAGACAGTGATGTTGACAAAAGTTAAGACAATCTATTACATATTATTATTATGGAACAAGCGCATATATTTTTAGTAAAAATTGACATAAACACTTTTTTGTGATAAAATTTGTTTCGTCAAATATTAAACACTGCATGTGTAGTAAAGATCCCAAACATTATATTTAAAGAATTAAAGTTTTTGTCCAAGTTGCTTCATGAGATATCGTAAGAATAATATTTTTATCAAAAAACTATTACAATTTGTGTCTTTAGACAAATGATGACGTCAGTAACATTAAACCACGTCACAAATTTTTGAAATGTTGACCTACTGCTAAAAGCTTTATGTGACCAATTTATTAAAATATAAAATTCATCAGTACAATACTTTTTTAGTATGGCCGATTATGGCATTATGCACACAGTGCATTATGTGCATTATGTACACATTACACATAAGTATTTCAACTCACACTAATAAAACCATAAATAATGCAATAATTCACTAAATCACTAAAAAAAATCACTAAATCACTAAATCACTAAAAAAAATCACTAAATCACTAAATAATATAAAACAAATGTTTATAGCATAAGAGGCATTTGTATATATAATTAATTTATTATTTTTTCTTAATGACTATTGGAGTAGAGAATGAAAAATTATAGTAAAAATTAAAATGTTCTGTAGCATTGGATTCAGTTTGTTTGTCTAAGTAATTAAAAGGTTAAAATATACATAGTCTTCAAGACATTAGCCGAATTTAGGTAGAATATCTATTTTGGAGCTTCTTCATCAAATGATGGGAAGGTTTACATTGTGGAAAGATTCAAATAATTTTGGACGTGTGTATTTATAAAATAATTGTTTTAGTCTAATCTCGTGCCTTTGAAAATTTAATAAAATTAAGGCGGTATATTTATTTGTGTCTATTGTTAAGCCTATTTTATTGTGACAAGTAGAAGAACGAATTAGTTCTATGTTCGTCAAATCTTAGAGTGTACCATTTAGCTTATTACATTTTCTGCAATGCATATGCATTTATGTTTTAACAATATTATTATTCCGATTAAAATACAAACTTTAACCAGCAACATTTTAACTTTATTAACAAAGTTTGATTGAGTCGATAACTACATAACTATCTGTCTATGCTATTTAGGCCTATATATATATGTATATGTTCTAACCTTTATCTACAAAAAATTTTCCCAATATTGATTCAATTATTTGATAAATATAAACAATTTATTACTATTAATGATCATACGAAAGTAATCTTATAATTTTGTATGATTTCTTTATTAAAGATCGATAACGAATGAATGAAGAAACTGTATATATATTATAAAAGGTGCGGTAATAAAAAACAATCCCAATGTTTCAAGACAGTGACCAACTCCCCAGACTCCATCGTAGTAACACAATTGATTGTTGTAGTCTTAAGAAACGTATGGTTCCGATATCTTTCACCAATCCTCCAATATCTCAACGGGGCACATCTCACAAAACTGAAAAGGGTAAATCAAACCGTGTTCAACAATGGAGTGTTCCCAGCGTTTTCGCTACATTTCCTCCACCACTGATGTCCAGAAATTCAACATCGTTTAGTTTGATGAATTTGGAAAATAAAGACTTTTCTAGGAATGTCACGGTTCCAAAGCGCGTAAATCCGCTAAGACCAGCCTTTCCGGACCGGTTTACAATGCTTTCAGAAACAATAGATCCAACATTTCACAACGACCGGAGAAGGACATTGATGCTTCAACGAGAACATTTGCGGTTCTACTCTTCCTGGTCCAAGTTTTACTATGGCGAGAAATCTGATCGCGAGTTTTATAGGTGAGCAAAATGTTGCACTGTTAGATGTCCATTACCCGGACTTAGCGCAATAACAGCACAAAGTGGGAATTTGTCTAGACTAGAGAGCAGTGCATTTTTAGTACGGGATATATATATATATATTAATTAAACCCCAGCACCGTACCGATCAAATTAAGTATTATTTGAAATGTCATAAAGAAGATGGAGTGCTGTATGGGGAGTTTGCTATATGATGGCCTATGTTCAAAATAAAGGCTGTAAACGTAGACTTAGTGCTGTAAAATGTGTTCTAAATTTGAATATATTTAGGATTTTTTTAATACTGCCACGATAAAGTATTGTATATGAACAGTTTTTGAACGAGTTTTTTCAATTAACTTTTTCATTATGACAAAATGAAACGCTTCTTGTGACTTTAATTGTTTCAACAGTTTTTTAAATTTATTTCACAGAGGTTTGTGCGAGGTTTGTTAATTGAATGGGTTAAATATGTAATGCCATCAATGTTTTTATTCTTTTTAAAAGGCGGTACCTTCGCGAGGGACTAAAGGAACAAATGAGTGAAAGACAAGAATTTAAAAGAGAATTAACTTTTGAAAAGGCTCAAAGTAAGACATCTACACTTCTGATTTTATAGAGGGGTTTGTGGGAGTTTAGAATAGTAATAATCATAAATTATCATAAGCAACCAAAAACATCTCTTTATTAATTAAGATAACTTCTAAATTAATATCCAATCTAAACATACGGAATGCTATTCAGTATTTAAATACATAATTTAACATAATAACTTAATACAATAATATTTAATCAATCCATAATAGATAATTTAACTAGCTAAATAATATTATAACCTATTTTTTACTCATCTTTCATTTTTTATTACCTTTTTCACTGATAGAGATGTGAGATAATAATTATAATAATAAAAGAATGAACTCCAGCAAAATACGCTGTTTTGGTAAAAACAAAATTCAGCTTTTAGTAATTTAAAAATCGACAATAATTTGTCGATTTAGCTATAATGTAATGAAATAGTCTAATTTAAAAGGATATGCTGCGTCATATAATTTATAGTTACTTCATACATCGTAATAAAACATATATATTCCTGTCTTCTGCGCACCCACACACATTTTTATTTAAATAATTATGTATTTATCGAAAATATTAAGCATATAACGTGAAACTTATTTAAATTATTTAAATGTAACTTCCAGTTACAATGGAATCCAAATATCAATAGATTTATCAATTTTTCTGCAATCATATTTTATCTGTTTATCATATTTAATCATGTTTTATTTTTTATTAAAAATATAGAGGCAGTAGTCAGTCGTTTTAATTAGTATGTAAATTGTATACTCTGTATTAAATGTTTTTATTACAGGTAATTTCTCTCAATTATGAATAGTTTGACTAATCCAAATATAGGGTTTTAAGAACTTTTCTATTTTTTTAAATTATCATTTTAAATCATTAAAATTCGACGCACCTATCATTTTAATTGTATTTTTTAATGTATTTGAACTTCACCTTAACAATATTGATATTTTCATCAGTTTTTAATGAATTAAATGATATATTAGTTTTATCGTTGTATTAACGTAAATTGTTATTGTTTTTTTTGATTTTATGAAATACAACTAATTTGATTTATATGCAGGACTCATTTGTATTCAAATGTATCAACTTAATATCAAATTAATGTTGTAAGGTTGTAACAATGCTACAAACAAAATTTATTTAATAGTAAATAGTCTGTCATTTTGACAATTTCAATAATAAATAATAACACACATGCAATATGTAAAAATTATGTATACTCACATTTTTAAGTAATATACAATATATGTATTTGTTGTTTTGCTCGATCGCCATTTGATCAATCTTTCACTAAGTGCATTGTACTTCAGACGCTGCTGTCGTGGTGGAACGAGATAAAACTGATCTGGAACAAGATATGAAATCAGCAAGGGAGAAACGACAATATCTGGCCCAGTTTCGCGACACTAATAAACAGGTTAAAATTGCACACAATATATTGAAGTTATATCGCCTACCCGAGTCACAATAATTCGAGGTTATATCGCCTGCCCCAGTCACACTAAGTTGAGGTTACCGCCTGCCCCAGTCACACTAAGTTGAGGTTACCGCCTGCCCCAGTCACAATAATTTGAGGTTATTTGAGAAATATAATACCACAATTATTTCTTACATTATTGTTGATATTATATTGTTAGAATAATAATGATACAAAACACTTGCAGCTAGAATTATTGTTTACAATGTTTTAATAAAAATAATAAAACAATGTTTAACAAAACGGAATTACATTAATGTGCTCTTTAAACCTGACACAATGCAATATAATTGATAATGTTCTTTTACATCATCCATGAAGTGCCAACATTTTATATTTATGGAGTTCAGTTCATCAGTTCTATATAAACACGGATTACTGTATAATGGAACATAACTACTATAGTATATAGAAGTCCATAATGTAATGGAGCATAACTACTATAGTTCATGAAGTCCATGCTTTGATGGAACATAACTACTATAGTATATAGAAGTTCATGATTTAATGGAACATATTAACTACTATAGTTCATGATTTAATGGAACATAACTATTACAGTATATAGAAGTCCATAATTTATTGGAAAATAATTACTATAGTGACATCCCAAAAAAAGTTTCACAAATTATTGTGATTGCGGTGTAGGCGATAACCTAAAATTATTAACTGTGGGAGGCGATAACCTCAACTTATTATGACTTATGGCGATAACCCCATTATTCAGTTCCCGATAATAAATTTATTGTGTTATTTTTGCATTATGAAATATTTTCTCAATTTTATATTGATTTAAATTGTTTTAAATATTTCAATTATTTAAAAAAATGTTTTTGTTTTTTGTGCGTGTTATTGGGATAAATTTACCACTATAGAGTAATTGTTTTAAGAATTCCAGGTCCTAATGGCTGGTGTAGAGAGACTATATTTTGAGTAACCCTAGTGCTGTAGTTTCATTTTTGATATAAATATTAATTCTATTTAATTAAATTTGTCCTTTCAAATTATTGCATTTCAAGTTGCTTCATTGATATTGGATGTGTTTTTTAAAGTTCGATGATTTAATTGATTTCCGTTTAAACATTGGGTAGATTTATAATTTAATTTCAATGTTCTGGTGTCAGTTTCGTTTAATTAAAATTGAATAATTCAATTTAGACTTTCATTTTATAAAAATTAGGTTGGGTCCTTCAATTAACAGTTGTCTGATTCAATTAAGTTAATCTGTATTTCAAATATATTTGATGGATTAATTAATTGACTAATTAATTTTATTAAGTTCCATTTATTTTAATGATAATAGTACTATTTAGGTAAATTAACTCATTAAAATAATTAAAGCACAAAATTTACTTTATTTAATATTTGTTTAATCAATATATTTGTAGATTAATTAATTTCGGTTTAATTAATTTATTAATTTTAATTCGTTTCATTCAGTTTGATTAATTCATTCAGATTGATTCATTTCAATCAGATTGATTCATTTCAATCAGATTGATTCATTTCAATCAGATTGATTCATTTCAATCAGTTTAATAAATTTCTTTTAGATGATTTAATTGATACGGTTTCATTCATTTCATTCATTTCATTCATTTAATTCATTTCATTCATTTCATTCATTTCATTCATTTCATTCATTTCATTCATTTCATTCATTTCATTCATTTCATTCATTTCATTCA
>JAUZND010000486.1:0-14104 GCA_034780555.1 Coelogynopora nodosa | reverse complement strand
TTGAGAAAGTTCATTTTTGACCAAATTTCAAATCCTTTGTTATTGATTTTTGAGTTAAGCTCCAGGTGGATTTTTTTAGGCTTTTAATATATTATTTAAGATGATATTCCTGAGCTATTTTGAAAAAATTAGCTTTATAACATTTATTTCCCTTTTTTATCCTAATGCTCCTGGACTAATAGTTGAAGCTCATAGGTAGATTAAACAGTATATTATTTTAAAAAATCGTTGGAAGAACTTCTTTTTTATATGATTCTTCAGTATAGTTTTTCGTACGAAGTCGGAAAATTCCTTTATTTTATTCATTTTGGTGGTCATTTTAAAAATAATATTGGCTCTATATACACGTGTCACTTTTTTTATGTATTATTAAGTTTTTTTAAAGTGTAATTAAGACTTCATTTTTGTCATCTTGGATTTTGGTGGAGCCAAATAGAATACTATCTTGCCTTGCTCCACCCCTTATATACCTTCAGTTAATCTCAGTAGTTATGAGAATCGACTCTGCACAATAGCCTAACTTTTAACATCCTCTAAATTAAAAAAATATATTATATAGATTCAATTCTGAATTGAAATAATTAATTCATAAATGTACTTAAAAAATATAGAACGTTCATTATTTTCTTGAAAATATAAAATTTTATTTGAGCAAAATAATATTGGGACATTTTGGAATTTTAGGATGTCCCTGTTAAAATACTTTTAACTTTTATGAATAATTATATTAGCTAATTATCTAATTATGTATCATATGGTTCATAATAAACAATTAACAGAATTATATAATTAAATTTGATTAAAACATTTATGTAAATATTGTAATGTAAATCAAGTAAAGTAGGACTATCATTAATTTTACTAGCAGAATAGTATAATTTAGAAATACCACTTTCGATTGATTAATAGTGTTCATTATTGTATATTTTAATTATTGTTCAAATGTTTCTAAATTTATTTGCCCATGAGTCAATTGCTTCATATAAAATTTTAATTATTATCTGGATAAAACTGAATACGAAAATTAACACTTAATTAAATTAGTCATTTGAATATAGTCATTTGAAATACATTAAAATCCTATGAAAGTCATTCAATTTTTATTTTTGATATAACCTCAATTGGCAATAATGCAAAAAAAGTTAACATTACATTTTACGTATAAAAGCATATTCCAATTAACAAATTAGTTTTTTTTAAATTCTTGAGAGATTGGTAAATTCTATAGCGAATTATACGAATGGACATGTTTACTTTAGACATTAAATAAATGTTGTGCTAAACTTTGAAAATATACAAAATTTAATTTGAAATACAGAAATAGAAAATTATCTTACATATATATATATATATCAATGATGAAAATATATGAACAAATTCATAAAGTATTAAAAATAAGTTTAAGAAAGAAGAAAAATGCCCATAATATTTAAACTAAATCTGTTTTACAAAAATTAATAATCTTTGTATATTTACAAATGGACAAATTTTAATGTATGATTTCAGTGGTTCAACTAATTCTCATAAAAGGACTGGTTTTGTAAGCTAAGAATATTAAACAACGTAATTAAATACAATGAACCTTGAAAATTAAGTTGTTAGTATTCTATTTTTACATATTTTTAATCAAATTTTTAAAAATTATAATTTATAAATTTCTGTAATTTAATAATATCTTTAAAAAGTGAAATTATATATCGTTATATAAAAATAATAAAATGTATTATATACACATCTAACTTTTCACAGGAATTTATAAATTAATTGAAATTGTACTTTGAAAATAATTTTACAGTTAGGCAGAAAATGTTTTAAACCTAACCTGGCCGGACAATTCGACCATATATTAAGTAATATTAACCCAAAACTAGAAATATAACTTTGTTTGAAGAAAAGTATCACACAGATTAGCGCAATTAAACGAAATATAAATGTTGTTTATCAAATTTCGTTAAATTGTTTTTCTTTAATTAGTTAAATTGTTCCTTTTTATTGGCATTTTATAGAAAAAAAATTTTTTTAATTAATAATTATATATTTCTTTAATTTATAATCTCTAACTTTCTTGAACTATTCGCACAACGATCAAAAATTCATATAACAGTTATTTGGCAACAGGTATAACCGTAATAATCTTCACAAACACCAATTATTGAGATTTCGTACATATAACCGCAACAAAATGCTGAAAGTTGTTGTTTAAATTCATCACCTTTCTCCGTTAACTTCCTTTCAGGCAGAGACCGTTTGTCGAGTGGTCTCTACCATGTTACTGAAGCTATAGCCGATGATTTGCGCTGTGATAACTTCTTGACATCTAACCTTTGAGGTCTCTCTTGACAATTTGAATGGTTGTCTATAACAAGACCAATATAGTAGATGCCAACACAGTGAGGTGGGGTCAAAACCATAAATAAATATAGATATTTTATACTTTTATTACAATTATTGGCTAATTTAAGCTAATATTATACAGTCCCATCTCGATCGAGTCAACACACAATAATCGCAACCATAATGACAGACTTCGCAAAGAATATTTCTATGACCAGACGCAATGTAAAATTAATAATTATTAATACATCGATATATAATACTTATTCAAATTAATACGTAAAATAAAGAAATAAGCATAGTCAACTCATTATACCATGACTATGACTTTTTGTTAATATTAATAAAACTTTTAATTTTTATTATGGTTGTTTTTCATTACATATTATAATACTGTAACAAAATAATTATATTAAATTATATATATATATTTTATAAATTTTGATTTAATAAAACAAAATTAACATTTTAAATGTTCTCGATTCGAGCGTATTATTAATAGTTTCGAAAACCATTAAACATCCATATAAGCATTGTCCATTAAAGAACATTACAATAAATAAATATATTAAAAAATTAAATTAAATTAAATATTCATCGGACAAAAAAACAATAACATAGTTTAGAACCATCGTCTTTCGATTTTAGGTTACTGCATTATACTACAAACTAAATTATATTCATTTTGAGAGCCTAGTACCGTTTTTTATATAATATATCATTTAGAATTTTAAAAAACGCAATTAAATCATTTTAAAAATCAAAATATATAGTCCGATTATTTAAAAAACTTTTACGAATTAATTTCAAAACAGTATACGAAGTTTTAAATGCTCTCATCATGTGACACGCAATAATTTTTTAAAATAAAAATTGCATTTATCATAATTTTCAACTAAAAAGTCATCTGTTGTTGTATTTCTTTTCAAAAGGTTTGAAGCAGATAAAATTAGTTGTGATTAGTTTGACGGTTGCAGTTTTTTATATGATAATTTTTTAATATGGAACTTAAAGTTTACTTGTTATTATCGTTCACAAAATAATTTGATTATAAGAAAAAAAATTATATCGCAAATTGAATGGAGAAGTTGAAAACATTTATTGAGCATTTTTAGTAGAAAATATAGATATGGATTGGGGAGAGGAAATGGGACAAAAAGGCAGATACAATTGGGAGAGCTGTGGTGTCTCTGTTCTGAGTTGCTTTCCGGTTCCCGCAAAGCGTCGGTTCCCATGTTTTGATAAGGACAAAATTCTCTTTAATTGTGCCATTGAACCAACGCTTCAAAAGAGGAATACCGCGCACACACTCCACTTTGAGAATTATATCAGCGATATTTTTGCTTGCCTCTGAAGACAAAAGCTGATTAAGAGATTAAAAAACCAAATTGTTGGGATTTTATGACTGAAACGCACTATACTCGGCGCATGTCACACTAATCATCCCTTTAATTTAAATTGGCCATAACAGTTTAAGCAAACTATAATGTTTATATATTTGTTTCATTTATAATACTTGTAAGTAGTATTTGGTATTTCGATAAATAAATATTTATATTATTATTATTTAATCATAATTTGTTATGCTAAGTTATATTATTATATTATTTAATTTATTTTAAAAATCTTCACAAATTAAATTAGGTTATTGAATGAAAAATCAAAAGTGCCTAAATAGCGAGATTATTATTTGAGAAAAATATCACAGAGAGTGTACAAGTTTAAAAAAACACCAAAAATATCATCAATTCAAGAAAAAAAAGTTTATATATTGATAACGTATGTGACCGTATTAATTATATATATATATATATATATAATTTAATAATGTATGTAAAATATCAAAATGAATTAATATTGACAAATTTTTTTATTCAAAGATATCATAACATTCAAAATACATATTAGAAATTTGTAATATAATCATTGCTGTAAACATACCCGAACATTAAATATTTACGTTAATGTAAGTGACATTTAAAAAATTACATAAGTGAATGCATCTAATTATTAACAATTATAATTATGTATAAATACAAACAAACAATAGTATATCATGTGCGTATCCAGAAATTTTCTTTGGGGGGAGGGGCTGTGTTAAAAAATGGTGTCCATTTTTTTATTTTGAATGATCACTAGTTTTATTCTTATAAATTTTTACAGTGAAAAATATAAATATAAAAAGAAATACTCATATGTAATTAATAGTAAACCATTTTATTGTTAAACTTGCTGTTAGTACGACACTACTAGATGTAAGCCTATGTGTACATAATGTTACCTACATATTTATGTAAATGTACATAAAATAGGCGCCAAAAATGCACAGGGGCGCACGTACCCCCAGACCCCCCTGCATCCGTCGCATGTATATATCAACATATGACATACATAACATAGTTTATATGTCATAAAGGTTTTTTCAAACTCAAAACAGTGATTCAAATGTTTTTAGGACTTACGTGAACATCATTTAATGAGTTTTCCGAGAATGACTTGCTGTCCAAGGAAAAAAAACTTGTTAGCAATGTCTGACCCAATAGTTGTATAGATGCATTGCAGTGTTGTTGTTGTTGTTGTTGTTGATGTAAATCCTTTATAACCGTCGTAGAATTTCTTATACGAACTGACTGGTTTGCAATATTGAGTAAATTAGCGACTTCACGTGACCTTGCTTCAATGAGTGTTTTATTTACCTCCGAACAATAACAACAACAACAAACTAACATAAATACACACAGTAGTATGGAAAGTGTATATCTAGGACAAAACCACCTTCGTGAAACTGAAAACGAAACACCACTTCCCACAGATGTAAAACAATTTTGAATTTGCGCAAAGAATTTTGACAATTTTTCAGCTAATCAGAATATCCAACATATCCATCCGGCGTTAAAAAATGATTATGGCCTAATCGGGTTTGGATTGGGTCCACCAGTTGGGTTGAGATCGGTCGAGTTCCGCGCTGATTAATCTGGGCCGAAACGGGTCAAAATATTGTTGTCATAAAAAATGTCACACTACGCGTGAAGAAAATACACTATTCAAAAAATATACACACATTAATTGAGTTTATAATTAATTTCCAAATAAACACATGCATGACTATATGCATGGTATTAATGGCCACCCATGGCCATGTAAATTCTCCATGATCATGCATAATATAAATGACTATGGATGGCCATGCAAAAACATGAATGATCATACATGTTGAAAATGGTCATGGCGGCCATTGATATCTTAAATAATACATTCTAAATATAATCTTCTAATCTAAACGTTTATGAAATAGGCCCCTGGTATAGAAAATATTTTTGACATACCTCTAGATAAAAGTTACGCCGTACTGTATGTAAAGCTCCAAATTGCTGAACTCAAAGTCTGAGGCACGCAAAAAATGTATAACTCTCTGACAAGCTCCGACTAGTAACTATAAATAAATAAAAACATGCACTTGTTACGCTTTTAACAATGACAATTGCTAAAATACAATGTTGACTTCTATTATATAGTTAAGAACATAATATTTTTCATTAATAGGGCCAAACATTAAAATAGCCCTATCATAACCCAAATAGGGCTGTCCCAATTTTAGCCCAATGTCAACCCGAATATAATTATTTGTATAAATTATACTTTGATCACATGTAATCATGTTAAAATTCGCAAGTTAATATTTATTTGATTGTTTTGTTTATTTGTTGTAAACAATTTTTTCCTTACCATTTACCAATTACCCGATCGGAGCCCTATCTGCCCCAATAATTATTTAACGCCGGGCACCTCGCCAGATATCCAACCCATCCACCTGGCCACCTATCCAACATCTCCACCTCACCATAAATCCAACCCATATAACCACCTCACCACATATCTAGCCTATCCAACCTATTCACCTATCCAACATATCCACCTACTTATAGCCACATATCTAACCTATCCACCTCGCCACATATATTCAACCTATCCACCTCGCCACATATTCAATCTATCCACCTTACAATATATCTAATAACCTATACACATTGAAACATATCTAATAACCTATCCACAGCTATCCAACCTATCTACCTTGCAATTGGATGCGTCCATACATATGCACCTATTTCGTAATGGACCATGTTGGCCGCTATAGTATGACAATATAATTATATAAAATAAACTTTACAAAAATTTTTTTTTTGGTTAATGCCCCTACTTGTGATCTGTTTTAAGACTAGCTCTATGGCTAATTTGACATCTTTTCAGAAAAATCATTAATTTTAATTTAATTGATGATATTGATAATTACGAAAATTGTTAAATTGTTGTTATGTTAATTAATTGAATAAAATAAACAGAAACTAAAAAAACTGATGAAGTATAGAGATAATAAAATATAACAAATAAATTAAATAATTTATTGAAATTACATAATTATAAATTTATAACATTTTAAAAGTATATAGTTTATAAGTTTATATTTTAATATATTATTTTTGTGGTTGCCTTTGCAAAAACAAAATTAGGTAAATAAATAACAGATTAACTTTAAACTAAACTGAAAAAGTATGTCTGGGAATATATGGGATTCATTTTCAGACCATCAAATTTTAATTATATGCACATTGATATGGTTAATGGTTTATTGTTAGGAAATCCAGAATATTAACTATATTATATATATATTATACACTAAATTGTTATGTCATTTTTTATAAAAAGAATATGCAGAACCAGAGGCGTAGGAGTGAAATAAAGGCTGGGAGTCCTATTTTTAAAAAGGGCACTTTTTATGAGTATGAGCTGGAAACTTATAATTTTTGGAGGGTCCTAAGTTTATGTCAGACTTCCACTTCTAGGGTTGCATGGGTCCTAAGACCCCAGACCCTAGTTCCTATGCGTATGGCGTCCCTGAGATGTTGTTTGTTTAATATTCTAAATAGTTTTATGTTGTTATGATTTAAACTTAATGTAGTCACTAATAACAATTTGTACAAAGTAGTCAAATATTACATAACTTATTCTAATTGACATTACATTAACATTATGTGATGCATAACATTACATTAGCATTATGTAATGCATAACATTACATTAGCATTATGTGATGCATAACATTACATTAGCATTATGTGATGCATAACATTACATTAGTATTATGTGATGCATAACATTACATTGGCATTATGTGATGCATAACATTACATTGGCATTATGTGATGCATAACATTACATTAGCATTATGTGATGCATAACATTACATTAGCATTATGTGATGCATAACATTACATTAGCATAATGTGATGCATAACATTACATTAGCATTATGTGATGCATAATATAACATTAGCATTATGTGATGCATAATATAACATTAGCATTATGTGAATATGCATAACATTACATATTGTCATTATTTAAAATAAAATAAATACGCAATAATATACAGACTGCATGACTATACCTACCTAATATTATTATACTAATATAATTACAAAAAATGTTGAACGCTACGTTAGGATATTACAAATTATTACTAAACGAATGATAAAACTTATTTAATAAATAGATAACACAAATTTATAATGATAATAATTTACAAAAATTAAGTAAATAAGCGCATTACTTATATTCATTCATAATGTATAAAGTAACAAATATAAGATTCATGAAGAATAATACAACAAATATTAATGGACTATGTGAAAATTTAACAAGTAAATAAATTTAACAATATAACATATATAAAAATCACATACACTTACTTTATTATAAAAAATAACGTCAATTTGGGCAAAACGAAAGGAATTTTGTATGCGGGTTGGAATTTAGACACGAGCAGGGGCATGTCTAGAATCAGATACGTGACATACTTATTTTCTATGGTAACGGATACCGATACTGACTTTTCGAACGACTGATTCTTCAAAAGCGACTCTGGAATTGGAACCGATTTTACTTTTCGAAAACGCTATATATTTAATAGTCGATAATTCACATTTGTTTATATTCATTCAACATAACAGGAAGTTTCGTTTCTATGTAAACAAAATATTTTGCGTAAACACTTCATCAATTATTGGCATTTCAGTATATCAATCTGAGTGAGAATGGAAGAATTATTTGCAATTTTATTTTTTCCTTATTAAAAAGCGAAGTTCATTTAACGTATTTTTCCTATGTAGATAGTTTAAAAGGCAGAGTTAATATTATGAAATATATACATACACTTTAATTATATAATTTCCGTTTTTTATGCAAAACACATTCACCGTTAGTTTCATGTATACGTCTCATTACTGGTGCGTTGTTGGATATTTAGAGTATATTTAAATGTGAATGTGTTAAATAGTGTGTATTTTGCCTAGTCACTTAGCCTTTTGTTAACCTATACTGACGTGGAACCTATAGCCAATAAATATTGATTAAACTTGATAAATATCATCTTTTTGTATATTGAGAGTAAATTATAAATAATGGATAGGACTATGTTTTTGTACAAATTTTTGTACAATTTAAAAAAATTTTGTACACAAATTTGTCTAAAGACTACAAAGTAATTTAACGTAAACTATATTTTTAGCCAAATATGACTATGTGGCATAGCCATAATATGCCTATAATTATACTTATATAGTATAACATAAGTAAAACCTATGCTGATTCCATAAAAAATTATGCCTATGCCAAGTACCTAAAATAAAACCCTATTTTAGTTCTGATGCTAATAAATATATTATAGTTCTGGCAAATGGGATTACTTACTAAAACTAATTATAGTATACTTAGACATTAATACTCAATAAAAATTTGTTTCTGAGTAAATTATATTATAAATTTTGCAGAAATTTTTATTTTCATGGCTGTTGCCATTGTAAGTATAACTATAATATATTTATTTTATTACCTATTTGTCACTTACTATACCTATTTATTTAGAATTATTCTGCCAATTACATTATATTGTATTCTTATTATATTGTTAATTATTTTGACAAGGATTTCACTCTAATTTACTCTAAGTCTACACTCCAATTTCACAATGTTTAATTATAACAATTCCATTCTATTCTCCTCTAACTATCTCTGATTTTACTTTAAATTAAAAAAAAAAATTTGCATCAGTATGACAGTATATCTGTTTAATAAACACTTAGAGACTGATAAATATTTAGGACCCTATTTCTGGAGAAGTGTATATAATATATGCTTTAATTGTGATTTGGATCCATATCCTGTGTTGAGTGCTTCCCCCATTATCAGATCAGTATAAACATTGTGAGCCTTTAATATATATTTTCATTCAAGAACTGCCATTTCAACTTATTATAAATTAAATATCTATACATATAAATAATATTATTCATTAATTAAAATTGAAAAGTAAATAATTATTGATTTAAAATTGTTAAGAGAATCTGGCATACTTCCCTACTCACAGATTTCTGAATATGCCTCTTCTGTATTATTATTTAATTAACCTATTCTTTATGACATTTAATTATAATAGCAAGTTCTGAGATAACCAACTCTTTTTAATAAATAATATTATATTCAATTTTTTTTTGTGATATAATTAAATAATAATATATTTTTGGAATTCAGCACAATAGGAGTTATTCAAGTATTACATTATGCTAGGGGGGGTGGGTGGGTGCTTAAGTTTGCATTACACTGCATTACAGGGGGTGGGTGGGTGTATTTGTTTGCAAACATAATGCTATCAAAAATTTTAATTTGTAATTTTGTTTAAAACCTAGAAGTTCATATTTCCATTTAATTTCCTAAAGATTTCTTCCTGGTCCTTTGCCTCTTATGCAAAACAATAATATTAATGGATTATAAGTACATTTATTGGCTGATAAACAATCCCAATACCCTTCATTATTTATTTGCCTAGCATTCAATTGTCAACTTCTTCCAAATTCAGCTAAAGCATACCCGATTCTACCATATGATTTTACTTGCCCAACTGTGCATTTACTTTTATTAAAACAATTTTGTTCAACATGTCAAATTTATCATGCAAGTGTAAAATCTCTCAAGAAACATAAAACTGTTTGTGGAAGAAATAATGAAATAAATGAAGTCAAGGTCAGACCTGTAAGAATTGCAGCCAGAAGACAAAAAGAGTTGCAATGTGTGCTATTGCATGTGGTGAAAATGAAGTATTGGAGTGACTTGATGAAGACGATATTGATATGAATGGTCTAGACAACGCAAATGAGACTGTGGTAGAAATTGGTATACCTGTCATAAAAGTTATCAATATAAACTTTTTTTATGGTGACTGAATAAAACTTTGCTACATATAACAATCTAACCTGGGTGTATATAGTGATGTGTATATTATATAATTATAACTTTGATTAAATAGATAGATAATTATATAAATCTTCCTTTTTTAACATAACCTTATTATAACCCCTATTATTTGCAGAGGGAGGGGGGGTGTCTCAGGTGATATGTTACATTGTGCTAGAGGGTGTTTTAGTTAGAGTAACAGTGCATTACAAGGGGTTGGTGTTCAAAAACATCTAAAAATGGGTAACATAATACTTGAACAGCCCCATACAGGAATATATTTGTATTTATACAGTAAAAATATAGGTGATCTAGTAGCTTGGCCATACTACCATTTTAAATTTATTTAGGAAAAGGATGGTTATAAATTTGAATTTATACAGTAAGGGTAGGCACATTCTGAGAGAGCCCACCTTTTCTATAATAAATTTACTATTGTATTGTGCTGAATTCCGAAATTATTATTCTGCCACATTTCAATAGTAAATTTGGAATTATTTGAGTTATAGTTAGAGTAGAATGGAATGAAACAATAGTTCATTAGATTAGAATAAAGTGGAATTGAAATGAATAGAATAGAATCAGAGTTAGTGACTAATGATGACATTTTTCTATATTTATTATAACTGCATAAAAGGAATATAGGATGGGTTATGGGATGAACCATGTCCCATGTAAATTATTAAATAAACATAAGAAAACAATATAAATGACAAATTGGTAATAAAATAAATGTAGTTGTTATACTTCCATCAGCCATCAAAATAAAAATTCCAGCAATTTTTATAATATTATTTACTCAGAAACATAAGTTTTTATAATATAATTAAAATATTTGTATAAGTTTTCATTGAGTATTAATGTTTAAGTATACTATCAATATTTCCACTAAGTAAATCTATTTATTGGCATTATAAAATTAGAGTTATTTTGATGGCAGCCAGAAGAATAACAACTACATTAAGTAATTTCCTCAGAAACATAATTTTTTATAATACACTTATAATATTTGTATTAAGTTTTCATTGAGTATTAATGTGTAAGTGTACTCATAATTAGTTTTAGTAAGTATTTCTGTTTGCTGGAATTATGAAATAGTAGTTATTTTGAAGGCTACCAAAAGTATGACAACTACATAAAATAATTTACTCAAAAAAAGTAATCTTTTATAATATTTGTATTATTTTTCAGTATTTTCAGTAAGTAATTCAGTTTCCTGGAATTATAAAATTGTAGTCATTTTGATGACAGTCAAAAGTATAACAAATATGTATAATATATTTTTATTAGCATCATATTTTATTTTAGGTACTTGATATCAGTATAGGTTTTTGGGGAATTGGCATTGGCTTTTATTTCAGTTACTTTGCATAGGCATAAGTTCTTTTGGAATTGGAATAGGGTTTTATTAATGTAATTGGCATAGGCATCAGTTTTTATGGAATCAGTATTTGTTTTTAAACCCACAAAAACTCTTTTTAATACACACAATGTGTTTTAGAAATATGTAATTATATTTTTAATCCATTCACTGCTATTCTTATTTTTATATACAATGGCATTTTCTTAACTTTCTTTTATATTTTACATAAAGTATAATAATATTTAAAAAATCATTGCAAACTGAAAATTAGTTATGTATGACAAATACATTAATTTTATAATATATAATAACAATTTATACCTAAGAAATCTCAGTTAATTTCAATTATAAAGTTTATAAATATAAAAAAATAATTCATATGTCATTTTAGCTAATTTAAATTTTCACCAATTCAATATTACCAATTAAATTCTGTAATTAAGTTAACGTTTTAATACTACCTTATTTCAATATTCTTAATTCTAACATTAAAATATCATGGTAGGTATTTAAAAAATGTTATCTATTTTTATCAGATTACAGACTGTATGTTCAAATTGTCCTTAGAGTAAATATTAATTAATAATATTGAGTATTGATTTAATATTAATAAATATTCAGAATGAATTTTAAATTACTTCATATTTATAGTATCTGATTCTTTTTACTGTAAAATAATATTATTACTTTTAACATTTTAATACCATACATACATTTATTATTATTGACATTAATTAAGTTAGGTTTTATGAATTTTTGATTATCAATAAAAGTATTTATCTAACTAAATTTTAATATAAATATTTTAAAATTAGATATATTTAATATATCAAACCATAGGCATGTATTTAACTATGAATTCAAGTGCTGATTTTAACAATACTATTGCCAATTTAACTACAGATCTAAGTCTTATTTATAAAAAAATATAAGTGGCAATTGACTGCAAATTCTGCCTTTAAATCTGCAGTTAAATTTATTATTAAATTAGCAGTTATATATTATATTTAAATTAACAAATGAATTTGTATCTGCAGTTAAATTGACAGTTATATTTCTTACTTAAATTTGTAACCAAATTTATATTTGATTAGTTTTATTCTTATTTGAATTTACTGTTAAATCTGAGTTTGAATCTTTGGTAAAGGGTTATATACATAATAGGTACATATATTATATCATTTGTAACCTTTACTACAGATTCAACCTTAGAATCAACAATAAATTTAGCAGTTAAAATGACAATTGAATCTGCAGTTGAATTTAGTTATATTTTGTCAATTTTCATGTTACTCTTTTTTTAAGCCAAACTATATACTGATATGAACAGGGTATATGACTCATTATGTTTATATATCAAAAAGAATGAAGGGATAGTTTAATATGCGAACAAAAGGATTTAAGCAATAAATAGAGTGCAATACAACAGGTATAAAACATTAAACAGCCACTGCTTGATAAATTAGTTTGATGAGATAAGAAGTTGTTCACCCGCATAGCTTAGCATTGTATGCAGCATCCACTTGGCACCCCTTCTAGTTCAATGCTTGGCAAGCAACTGGAACGTGCATCCTTTGTTACCTCATGATTTTCGATGAAATATTAATATATAGGCTACTCACTTGCTATATAGGAATATCTTAGAACTATATATGAAACGTCCAAATAGCTGCGCCATATTGGTTGACAACAATGGATAGATAGGTATTGAAGTTTGCCAACCACTTTTGTAATATTATAGGCTGGGGCAATAAAAATATTACTTTGAACAATACTTCATCATGTGAACTCAAGAATAATAAGGGAATAGATAGCTGCAATAATCATATCTCAATAAAATGATACTTACACATGAGACTTATTTAATTTTAAAATGGGTAACAACTCTGAATGACAATTGATTAATGACATATGATTAATTTAACACTTCAAGTTTTATATTGGCACAGTGCCGAAAAACCGTAGTGTGGGCATAGATTTCTATAATTTAACTATATAGTATTCACTTAGTTACAAACATATTAAATTTACAAATGCATTATTCGAAATTAATATATAAAAAACTACCATCTCATGCTCTCCCAAACTCCCTTTCATTTCCAAAATAGTAGGCCCACT
>JAUZND010000485.1:0-14105 GCA_034780555.1 Coelogynopora nodosa | reverse complement strand
TGTGAAGGTAACAAGTAGCAAACTAGTGTCAAAAAAGGAGTCCTTTGACCAAGAGCAGCTTATGGAAGGAGAAAGTCACAAATCAGATTCTAGAATAGAAACAAAACATGGGCAACAAGTTGTGAAGGTAACAAGTAGCAAACTAGTGTCAAAAAAGGAGTCCTTTGACCAAGAGCAGCTTATGGAAGGAGAAAGTCGCAAATCAGATTCTGGAATAGGATCAATAGAGAAACAACATATTGTCAACGTAACAAGTCACAAATCAGTTACAAAAACACAATCCATCGAACAACCATACCTTATGGAAGGAAAAAGTCAGAAATCCGATTCTGGTATAGGATCAATAGAGGAACAACATGTTGTCAGCATAACAAGTCACAAAACAGTTACAAAAATACAATCCATCGAACAACCGTACCTTACGGAAGGAAAAAGTCACAAATCAGTTACAAAAACGGTATCCACACAACAGAACCTTCTGGAAGGAAAAAGTCGCGAATCAGATTCTGAAATGGTATCAATATTGGAACCACTTGTTATGGACAATTCAAATCACAATGCGGATTTAAAAAATGTATCCAAGCAACGAAGCCTTCTGGAAGGAAAAAGTCGTGAATCAGATTTTGGAATAGGATCAAGGGATGAACACCGTGTTATGGACGTATCAAATAACTATTCGGATTCAAAAAATGAATTTATAGAACAACCGTACTTTCTGAAAGTAAAAAATCGCAAATCAGATTCTAAAATAGGATCTACTGACCAACTCCCTTCAGTTCAAGGCAGCAATGTTGAAAGTTCCAAAAGCTTTTCTCAACACAATTTAAATATAGTCCCTAGTCCTAATATTTCTGTTGAGGGAACTGTCACTGAAGACAAAAAATCACCCCGTATTAAAAATACCGCTGAAAATAATTCCTCGATTATTCCGGTCTTTAGTGATATTAAAGGCTCAGAAAGTTCTAACAAGTATTCAAACAAAAATAAGCAACTACAAATGATGGACTGGATCAAGAGTAAGCCTCCGTATGACCTTGAAACCGCTATAAATAATTTGTCTAAAGGGATGAACAATTTAAAGAAACAGTACTCTCCAGTATCTACTGAAGAAATGAGAAATACAAGTAAATCAGGATATTTATTCAGACAAAAATCCGAATCCTATAGTGCCCAATTAGCCGAATTACACAAAGTTATAGAATCTAAAACGAAAAAAAAGTCATTCAGACTCAAGTCCACACAAAGTGACTCAAAACCCGGTTTTGACGATTAACCAAAACTATCTATAGTTCCTCTCTCCAGCGAACAGAAAACGACAAATCAAGTTGAGTAAGTAATCTTCACAGAAAACGTTTGATTTGCCGACCATGACCTCATTATAACCACGTCAGTGTGGGCTAGTTTTTAGTTAATTAATTGTCTATTGCAACATAGTTGTACTAATTTATCAGTGGAGTGTGCCTCTTGATAGAGATTGATGTATTATTACATATGTTGTAGAGTTGTATTGTGTAAACTGTGAATTCAGTGGAAATTCGTTTGAAACATCTGAAACCATTTTGATTGCAATTAATCGATACATAATTAGTAATACCAATCTTGAATAGCAAAATAATCTGTAACACCGACCGCGATTTATAAAATAAGAAATAATTAATTATATGTCGCATAATAGTTCAATAAACATAATTATTTGTCTGAAATTGTTATGCTGAACAAAAAAGATATCTTGCAACTAAATAAAAATAAATTTTTGTAATTTATAATTTTGGAGCATACTGTTCATTCATGTTCATAAATAAGTTGCCAATAATCTGCAGATATCGATTTTGGATTTATATATATATATATACTATCATTTGGTTTGATACCAATCGAAATATTTTGGAAATGTATACAATACTTAATGATTAAATAATTTTTGATACCGTTAATTCAATAACAAATTAATAACGGACACAATGTAATCTTATATTAAAGGACACATCATATTTTCAATGCGCAAACTTTTCATCAAACCTGAAAATGACACTGCACGGAGTTTTAATTTTCTGACAATGGATATAATATGTTGTATTAGTTTTGGAATTATAGATATAATTTCTGGGCTTTATGATTTATCATATATCAGTTTAAAAGTTTTTGTATATTTATTTTCCATGCTAAAACTATATTACGAAAGTATGTTTTATCCTAACTTTGTTGAAGTCGATGTAAAGTTGTATTCATTTACAGGCAATGATTGATTGTTTTGTAGCGTTTTTCATAAATGATAAAAAATTCGAGTTCGATGCCTAGATTTCCATGATTGTGGTTATAAAAAAGATTGTATTTATAAATTGAAACAAATTTTCAAAAAAACCCTCTTTGACTGCTGGAGATTAGTAATGGAGTTACTATTTTTTTATATTATTACAGATTTTTAGTTGGAGGTCTTTAGTTGGATCAAACTGTCGACTGACCACTGATTCAATTAATGTACCAATAAAAAATTATCTCTATAAAAATATTGGATTGTCTAAAACAAAGAAACGTGTGCCTAACACATAACTGCAATTTCCCAGTATATGTTTGTAAACTATGCTGATTTATAAAATAACATAAAACAGTTCCAATCTCCGCTAACTTTGATGAGATAAATAGCTAATCGCATAAAGCAAGCAAACAAAATTTAAGATATAGTTTGATAGTAATTTATATAGAAAACTAGAAGCAATCATTCAGATTAGTAAATGACTACAATTTATTTATTTCCTTTATTTTATTATTTGTTTCATTTTCGATGTCTGTTCAACTGTTGAAGCGATGATGTTTATTAAATATACAATACGTAGTATCGTCTGTGGCGACGATACCTAATAAACACGTATGCAAATGAATATTAAAAAAATATAATAACATTTATAAACCAAAAAGTTATTTGATTTTATTGTTTTCTCGAAACCGTTTTTCATATATAAACATACCAAATTTTCTGCCTTTACTATCTTTTAATGAGCTAGGCATGAACTATAATAATGAACAAAATGTAATATTTGATTGTTTAGTGTTTTCTTTTACAGCCGCAGTAGTATAAGGAGAGTTTTTAGGAAATTAAGAAACTCATGATCCCCACCTCCAATTATGGTACATTTTCCAGCCAATCAGAATCGAGTATATGTTTTTTGGTTAGCATGACTTTCTACTGATCGATATGTACAAGGGCAAGGCTAATTTTTATATTGCATTGTGGTTGAGTTCGATTTTGGTACTTACAAACCGATCATAGGTATACTATGAATAGCAATCAATAACTGAAGTACAATTACGGATTTTTTTATACAGTAGTACACTGCAGCCACATGAGAGAGACATTGAGAGCTTATATTTCTAAATGACAGGAAAGCATTCGTGATTGACAGAGTAAGGATTATAATCAATATGTTAGATGACAAAAAAAATAAAATGAAACTATGAATTGAAACCAGGTACCATTATAAAACCATAAGACACGCAAAGAAAAAGACTCACATGACCGACTTAAGATAAGGGCTTTGTAGTCTTAGCACGATTGGACAATAAAAAGTTAGACTGCCTGGTAGTGCTACGGCAGCTTTGGAGAAATATAGGTATAATAATAAAAATTGTGTATTTTAAGTGATCGATGACAGGGGAGATGTGTCCTTCATCATATTCCAGTATTGTAGTCTTCCTCCCTGAAATAAGGAAGTATTTTGCTGGAAGGTTGTTCGGAAAAGATGATGAGCAGCACTGTACGTTGAGGTCCTTAGAAATCAAGGCAAATCAAACAAGTGAGGCATACTCAAAGACAATTTTATGTAGTTCCGGTACAGTTTAAAAAGACCTTCCTTATTGGCCCCTTAACGATGAAGAGCACGGAGCCAGAAGATTCCCTGGTTGGCCTTTCTTTTTGCAGTTCTACACGTGTTCGTGGAAATTGAAGTGTGAGTCGGTGGTTACACCCAGAAATTTGACTAATCCGACCTGTTGGATCTCAGTGTTGTTGCTGATGATTGGCTTCACGTTGTTTTTGCGAGCGCTGGCGATGAATTCCAACATTTTTGTAGTGCTGACTTGTTGGAAATACACGAGTTTTGGATGTAGCCGAATGCATGTTGGGCTCTAATCCATATTTTTCAGTGTGCTTAATGATGAATGACACACAGACTGTAACATTTTCCGCTAAAATATCACAATCTTCGGGTGGTTCGAGGTCAGAGATATAAGTAATCCACATCAGATTTTCGAAGACAGAACCTTTCGGAGCACCACCTCGAACGTCTTGGAGTATAGAAATTCTATCCTTGAAACGAACTGATTGGAATCACCTTACCAGGAAACTCTGTGAGAGGGTGATAAGACAGGGGTCGATACGTATATCAATTGTTTCACCTGTAGTAAGACTGGACGCATTTTGACAAATTCCTACGATATGTCCATCAGCAATGTTCTGACAAAGGGTGAACCTGGTCCAAAGCAATTGTCTATTTATCGAAGATGGGATGTGCGCGTGTTGATTTGACATGTGGAGCTGGAATTTATAGCAATCATAGATGGCTCTTTCGCAGATTTTAGAGATGATATCAAGGAGGGATATCGGACGTTAATCTGCAGGAGAATATGGTAAATACATTTTTGTTATCGGTCACACTAAGCCGAATTTATAAGACCTTGGGAAATGAAGGTCAATAAAAATGTTGTCAATGATGTTCTTAACGAGTTAAGCAATAAAGTACGTCCCGTGCTTAAAATGTCCATGCTAGCATGCCGGTTAGACACGGCGAGTAGAGATGCCGAAGGTTTTATTCGTCTTGGGTGTCAATACTTGTCCCGAGTGGAACAGAGATTGTTGGTTCATCGTTAACAAGAGTGTTTGTGACAGTTGTGAATTAGGCGCAGAGTGAATTTGCTACCGCCTCTTGTCACAGCCAATCTTTGTTTAAAATCATGGAGTCCGATTCTCTAGTGGTCTCCCGGTTTTTGTTGAGAATTGTTATCTGATTATACCACAATTTGGGATTGGATTGTTCATTGAGTATGTTATTTACAAAAAGCTGTCCACTTGCGCGATTTGCGTTGAGCGATGTAAAAGCTGGAGAAGGTGACTTTGTAAACTTTTTTTTGTCGTTATGACTAGGTTTTAATGCATCTCCATTTCAATATAGTGTGGTCGATCCATGGTGGGTGGCGTTGATATTTCTTTGTTTTAAGAGGGCAGGTTGACTGGATGACTGAAGTTATTGTTTTATTGAATATCTCAACTTTAACATCGACGTTAGGCTCCGTTGTAACGGGGACCAGTCAGTTGTTGAGAGGTGGTCCAAGGTGGCTGTGGAAATATGTTTTATAAATGTAGCCGGTAGAGCTGACACGAAACTTTGGTTTCTTCTTAGCTATGAACATCCCTATACTAGCATGGTCTCCATTGACAAAGGGGACTAACTTATTTTATGAACCAACCAAGTGTTGGAATTGAAGTTAGTGAAAACTAGATCCAGTTGGGACACCCTCTAGAGCAGAAATTGACTATTTGAGAGAAACCAAAAGTTTTTGAGAGTTCGTCGTGGTTCATGGATTTGAAGTCTCCAAGAATAATTGTGTTTGGCTTTGATCCAGACTGAAGGGATTAATCCATATTGTTTTGAAAACAGTCTAAAATGGTGAGATCGTTTGCATTGGGCGGGTGATACAAGACAGATACAATAATATAATTAGAGGTAGCATATAACAGGACGATAGTTATAATAGAGAGGTTTCACTGGTGAGCTGATGAAGTACCTTGAAGGTTGTGTTTCTCTTGGTGTAGAAGCAACATCCTTCACCAGTTCAGTTTGGTCGGTCACATCTGCCTAGGTTATGGCTGGAGATGGAGACTGATTCATTGTTGATATTGCGGTTGAGCCAGGTTTCAGTAACAGCCACGACGTCGGCTTGATTTACTAGTGAACAGGTTAGGAGCTCTTGCGTTTTGTAGCGCGGGAGAAATGGCGTTGCAGTGGATAACGTTAAAAAGATAATGCAATGGTTTTCCCATTATGGGAATTCCATAGTTCGTTCTGGTGTTGATTTGAACCAATTTAAAAGTTGTCTTTTGATAATGTTTGAACTTGAGTGTAATATTAATGGTAAGTTGTACTGTAGTGCGCTTCACAATATAATCATAATGATCGCATTGGTGAAGCAATACATATACTTTCGAAGGGGATGACCTTCAGGAAGTATAGTAAGTAAATTCTCAGAATATGCATGTTCTGCAGAGATAGATGTGCAAGTAGGGTCGCAATTTGTTATAATTTGCATTAAGCAATGGCCCTCTGCTGACAATTTAACAATGAATTACTGATGTAAAAATAATTACAGATAAGGTTGATTTAAAAGTAAATTTTAATTAAGTTAAGTTAAGTATAAAGAGTGTTGATGGGAGATATAGTAATAGTAGTAATCACCATGCAATCATACATATTATTTTTTCCTAATACGATGCACTGCAGCTATCCAATGCACTGAACTAGAAGGAGGAGAAGGGTCACAATGAACTTACGCGTAAGAAAAAAACGATACATGTTTCCTGTAAAAAATTACAAAAACAATGCCACGTATTAAATCAAAATATTTTTATGTGTTAAGCATCAATTCTAAGAACAAAATTGAATGAAATACACAATTACTGTACGTGTGGGAAATATTTAGAAAAAATAGGTTAAATATTGACAATTAGGATTGGTCCAGAAAAGAGAAGAAAAGACGTTCTTACGAGTTGATCATTCGAGCTCAGTCTCGTTGATTGATATATGGAGATTCCACACTTTTCCTCTTGGAATTGTTATGTAGATTTCTATGGAGAATTCTCCAGCTGCACTGGACGTCATCATTGTGAACAACATTGAAGTGTTTTTTCACCGCCCTATAAACCGGGCCGCTGAGATGTTCTGAGATCTTCTTAACAACCATACGTTTGGTCTCACCTATACATATGCATTGGCAGTGACTGCACGAGATCTCAAAAATTAAGAATTTTAAAAACATGAAACACACTAATAATTACTTTAATATATGCTATATATGTACAGTATATTAAATATAAAAATAAAACAAATATAAGGTATAACGTAATTATAAATGAACTATAATAAGATTAGGGGTAAAAATAAAGTGAAATGATAAATTTTTACAATTTTTTATCACTAATAAAGATATAATAATAGTAGTAAGATCAAAAAAAATTAACAGAATGTACAAAATGATGTGAGTGATTAATGAAAGTTTTAGCATACAAGTTTTAATACTTTTTGATGCAAGCAAAAAAAATAGTTTTTCCTTATTTTGAATTATGTACTACGAGAATATATGAAATTGAAAGTGTATTCATAATTAGGTAGGTACCATAAGTTAAACACAAGTTAACAATTAATGGTTACTTGTGAGGAATGCAAAGAAAAACTACAATGTAATTAAAAAAATTATTTAAATAAACAAAATGCTAAGAATATGCCTTCTCCTTGAATGGTTAAAGCTAGGCTTTTTGTTCATTTAATAAATCTTTAAACTTTTATTGTGGATTTTCTTTATTCAAATTTTTAAAGGTTTTACAATTCTTTCAGATTTAACTTCTATCTCAGGTTTAACTTCGAATTTATGACTTAAGGCTTACACCCACCAAGCACAACCCGACGAAGTGTCGCGCGACAAATAATTATTTTATTTCTCATCATGCCCGACGTGGTGTTTCACATTTTGATGTTTCTACATAATTCACAGCATATTTGCATTAAAATATGTGTAATTAGTCGAGCGGCGTGAGTGGGGTGTATTTGTATGGTTTTCGCGCGGCTCATATGACAGAAATCCTTAGAATTACACCCTACTATTACCAATAATTAACGTGTTTTCCGTAAAAATTCATGTAAAAAACTTTTTATAACATCTAAAATATATTTCAATTTTTGAATCGTAACCATAAAGGTTAGGACTCCCAAAAATATCCCCTTGTTTTATAATTTTCAAAAATAAAAATGCGAAAATTGTATAAAAATGTCAAATGCTAATTAATTAATTTATTTATCTTTTAATTTCTGTAAATAAGCTTAAAACCATTAAATTATCTGTAATTTCATTCTCTTTTCACTTAACAAAAAATTTTTAAAAAGATTTCCAAATAGAAATTTCCATTTTTTTAAATAATAAAATATAATTTAAATAATTAACTAAAAAATGTAAAAAGATACATTCAACAATCTTAATCATTTTTTCTCCAAATAATCCTTTTTGAAAATATTCAGATGAACATCATATCTTATCTAATAATTATAATCAAATTGGTACAATATTATATTTAGCATTATATGAAAGATGATCAACCAAAACCTGGTGAAGAACCAATAAACAGGGTAGACGCTGCTGCTTATTAACATGATATCAATTATAGAAACTAAAATGATTTTTTGTCAAGACAATTACAGATAGAAAAACGATGGAAAAAGCTTCCACAAAAAAAAAATTTTTTTTAATAAAATATATTTTAAAAACAAAGTAAAATTAGGTTTAGGCTACGCAAAAAAATACATAAATAATTTAGAAAACGGAAATCAATTTTAAAAGTAAAAGTTTACAATGAAGATAATATTTTCTCAGCTGATTCTACCTATATACCACCAAAAGAAGGGTTCAATTAATGCTTACTGTATGTAATTTATATATGTTCAAGATACGCATGTGTTGAACGATAACATTTTTTACAGGCTACAATAGTAAAATAATCATTAAAAAATTATTCGAGAATGTAAAATAAAACCTAAAATATTATGGGTCGATGAAGGAACCGAATTTCCTTTTATAAAACAGTTAGGTATAGAAGAATATTCAACTTATAATGAGGGTAAAACAGTCATTATTGAAAGGTTCAATATGTTAACTCTAAAGAAATTAATGTACGATTTTTTTAAATATAATATTTATTTAAATATGTTTAGATAAAATAAAATGAAACAATAGACAAACCAAAATATAAGATAGTGGACAGAGTATATATATTTAAATGGAAGAACAAGTTTAAAAAAGGTTATACGGGTTGATGGACATTTTTTTTATTGTAACTAAGGTGAAAAATACATCTCCACTGACATACAGTATTATTTATGTCGATAGTGAAGCTATATTATGTAGAATTTATTCTAATGAGCTTCGGAAGACAAAGATTTAGAGTGCAGGTATGACACAAAAAAATTATTCTTTTCCAAAAAAATCATTAGATAATGTTTTTATTAATCTGAATTTTTTATTGGAACCAATTTTTAATCTGATTCTCAATGAAGTGAGCAATCAACTTAATTAATTGTTAACTAATTTTGAAAAATCCGTAACGAATTTTAAAATTTTTGTTTTTAATATTGAATAAAAAAAAAATAATAACCCTATCAATCCAGGATGTTGATGATTCTATGCAAAGTGAAATAAAAGTTATTGACACCCCTGAATCGATCAGTGGTCCTTTCGTTTCACACCGCGAAGCCGTCTCTAACTCATGGAAAAACAATTATCTCACTGTCAGTAACAGAAATCACTCAACGATGTGACAATTTATAATGTTGAACAAACACACTTCATTAAATTTACCTGTGAAATTCAATATTAATTCCAATGAATATTATTATGAACTGGAAAATATATTAATCCAAACGAAATGTTACTGTAAAAAAGAGAGAAACTATTTTTATTGTTTCTGAATTAAAATTTGAGAACAATTTTGCTTTCTCACTCAAATTCCTGTATCATATTTTGTAAGCTATATTGAAAAGAAAAATGTAATTTTTTTTCTATCATATTATAAAAAGAATATATAACAAATAATGAAATATAACTTTACATGATTTTGTAGACTGAAGCGTGTCCTTATATAGCATAGGGATTTGTTAAACTTATTTCAGGTACGGATTTTTCCGTCTTCAATATGTAGTAAAAACTTTATATGTGCATATAGAATATCAATATATACAACTCATATGTCAGGAGAGATCAATGTCATTGGAAATATACAGTATAGAATATTATTATACAATATCAATGTACAATTATCAATATATATACAACTATTATGTCAGAGGGATGAATGTTATTTTAAATTTTGTTTTGAACGTAATATCGTTTGCATTTTATTATAACGCTTGAAAAATAAATTACATAAAAAATAGGTAAGTTTAAAACTGTATCATAACGCAATAACATAAAGATGCATGTGGGTTCATTGAAGTAAACAGTAATCAAATTAAGTACTAATTAAAACAGATTTGACCATAAAACACCATTACACTATTCGTCAATATCGGATTCTGCATCACAGTCACTCCATTCTTCGTTTTATTCCTTTTCGTCGTCGTCGTCGTGTTCCAAACTTTGCGAAAACTTGACAAAAGCAGATAATGTTTCCAAGGCAGGAGTATGTGTGGTGGAAAGATCCGAGAAAGCTCGTACATATGTAGCATTTTTGTCCAGGAGATCCGGTTGCTTTACCTTGCCTTTTCTGTAAAAATCTGCTGTATAAAGTCAGAACCAATAAAGTCAAGTAGAATCAGTATAGAGTAAGTGTAATACCTGGCGTCTTTACTTCAAGTTGCTCAGAAGACGCGTTTATTATTAGTCTATTGTTGCCTGCACAACAGTCTATGAATACTTTGTTAGTATTTCAGGATTTCCAGTAATTGTCAGAAGTATTACAAGAATGTCAATGTCGAATGTACGGACAAGAATATTGTTATCGCTTAGAGAAGAAAAATTAAACGTAATCAGTGAATCAATTGCTAAATAATTCTTCTTTCGAAAATGAGTTTGCAAAATTTATAGTACAGAAATGGAAGAACAATCACTATGCAATGTTAATTGGCAACAACATGATTGTGGTATCTTATGTTGGAAGACATGTCAGGTTGAAGTATAATCATGAAGACGAGTTGATGATAGTGGAAGCGCCAACAGAACTTTAAGACGACCACAAAGAAAGAAACACGTTGATTGCGTTTTATTTATCTTCTCTAAGTGATAACAATATTCTCGTCCGGGCATTCTACATAGACATTCTTGTAATACTTTGGCAATTACTGGAAATACTGGAACTGCCACACTGGTGTATTGCTCTCCTATTCCAAGAACGATCATTATTTCATAAAGTTTGGAACACGACGACGACGATGAAGAGGAATAAAACCAAGAATGGAGTGACTGTAATACGGAATCCGATATTGACGAATAATATATGGTTGTTTTATTATCAAATCTGTTTATATTAGTACGTAATTTGATTATTGTTTACTCCATAAACCTACATTCATCTATATGTTATTGTGTTATGATACAGTTTTAAACTTACCTATTTATTATGTAATTTATTTTTCAAACGGCATAGTAAAATACAAACGATATTACGCTCAAAACAAAATTTTCAATAACACTTATCACTCTGACACATTAGTTGTATATTTATTGATGTTCTATACATTCTATTCTATTTTTTAATGATTTTTTAAAGGTTTTTCTAAAAATATATGAAACTAAATTTGATTAGGATTAAAAAATACCATGTATAAATCAATTCCAATGCTACTTTTATTCCTCGTTTCTGACTTTTTATCGCATACTTGTCGATTTTATCCAACATTTGTGAAACCTCATATTAATACCGCCAGATATCTGTGTGAAAAACAAAATTATTTATTTGAAAGTGGGTAGAATAAAGTTTTAAGGAATTGCATTAAAATAGTGAAGTGAATAAAGTTTCTAACAAACTTAAAAAGGATAAATTATATATTAAAATGGTTGTACAATAAATGTTTTGAATAAGCTCTAGAGTATGTTTTTATAGTATCTTTATTCACAAGGAAGTTAACATACAGTTTGTGCGCAAAACTTCGGGATCATCTAATTCGGGAAGGACATGGTTCTTATCCACATGTCGGTCGGTTTTGACAAAGCAGCCTTGAAGAAGCATTAATGTGGCCAATAAGACTACAGGGTTGACTGCAAAAAGAACGATATGCATTTGGGTGAAGTATCGGGCCAACGTGTGACTCATCGCTGCATTCGATTGGACGATGCGCAGCATGCCTGTTATTAAGCGACTAAATGCAAACGGAGCTTGAGTAATTACAACCAACCCGACAGTTAAAAGAACAAGATTGCGAGAAAATGTCACAATTCTTCCTCTGTTATTGGATGGGGCAAGAGGACCACTTTTGAAAGTTACACTTATACCTATTCCAAGGCACATAACAACAGGAACTATCAAGAGTATTACTTCAAGAAATAATGAGATCACGTCCGATTTGATGTTGAGAACGCAAAGTCCACGGACTGGTTGTACTCGCGGTTGTGGAATTGAAGAGTCTCTGAGCTCCTCATTGGACGGGGCTATTACACCAGCGCCAAGGTTCATAATACAGATAGGTAGAGCGGCTCCTATTGAAAGCACCCATGGTAGAGAATGAATGAGACCAAAATTAGCTTTCCACCGACTCGTAATCGGTAAACGCGGCGGATACGACACTCTTGAATAGACAATAAGGTGAACTACCAGGAAATACAAGTATACACTTGCCAATGTATCCCGCAGATAGAGGTAGTATACACAAGTGATATGATCCCGTGATCTGGTCAGAAGCAACGCGTGCATTCCCACCATGAAAACGGCCATGATGAGACCGACAAGGGCGATATGGAGCCCAACACCGAAACTGACATCGGCCGCTGACCGAAAAAGCCGCCTAGCCGTGTAACACAGGAGCCCTAGGTTGGAGATGACTGCACTGCCCTCCAGTGCAAAGCCGATAATATTGATGACCAATGCGTGGATGTGCAGACTGGGTTCCCCCCCTCTCACCTGGGAGGCCGCATCCCAAGGCCAGGCGTCTGCTGCCTCGGCGGTGTTGGCTCCGCGCACTGTCGGGGTCAGTTTCCACTCGGGGGTGAGTCGGTGGGAGGAGTTGGGCCAGAGACCAGTGGTGAAGTTGGTGTTGTGCAGGCTGGAGTTGTTGCGAAGTTGGGGGAAGGCGTCGCTATCACGAAGGGCACGAGCGAAGACTGCCACGTCCTCCTCGATTGACGGCATTTCTTCTGGCTGTAAAGTAGTTAGGGACAAAACTTTTGAGAATTATTGGAGATATTAAGTTAATTACAGTTTTGATAGGTTTACCATAAATACAATTGAAGTTTCATCAATGTAGTATATACTGTAATCTATAATATATGTATAACTTTGTTAAATTTATTATAAGCGAATAAGTCAACAGATGCATATAATTAATTAACTTTTTATAGAAGTAATCCTAAAAGCTGTAAATCTTGTACAATTAAAAATTAAACATTTTCAATTAAATAGAATAAAGTAGAAGTCGTGCTAATAACATTTTTTTTATAAAAAGGACACTCGATTTAATTAACTCGAGGTTATCCAGCATTCATTTTTGACTAAATCATATCATTTAGTTTGAAACAAAATCGTGACTTCCTATTTGAGAAAAGTAATTCTTCCAGAACAACCTTGAGTAATGTAAAGTGACACAAAGAACTTTGTGCATGGAATTGCCAGATCTAATCTATTGTACTTGTGGCCTCGTCATTAAATAGGAGTAGTAAATATTATAAATTCAGTCGGAAAAAATGTTTTTATAAAGGCCCTTAATATTGAACAAACTGAAAGAGCCGTTTCAGAAAGAGTATCAAGGCTTAAATCCGATATCAAATTTATTTAGATTGGAAAATTACAAAATACAGAAATGGCTTAAAATACGCTCAACCTACCAGACAAAACGGAAAATTAAATTCCAATAAGTTGGAATTTAGAAGTATTATTAGTAATACATATATAATTGCAAGCAGTGTTTCAACAAAATCAAATTAAATTGATTGAATTGTTTAAAATTTAGTTAATATTATTTGTGGTATTTTGCACAAAATTTTGTTATCTTTTTATAAATTCATAATGTAGAATATTTCTTTAAATGAATATCTTATAAATATTACAATAAATGTATATATTGTATATATATATATATATATATATATTTATATTTATCGAAAGGGCCCCATAATAAATATCGAATGCGACCCAAAATGTCGAA
>JAUZND010000484.1:0-14106 GCA_034780555.1 Coelogynopora nodosa | reverse complement strand
CATTCGATTCGACTAAAATCGGACGTTTCGATTCGACTTCGACTAAAATCGAAAGTCGAATCGAAGCAAATTCTATTCATGTGGACACATTTTGGACTACTTTTTCATTCGATTCGACTAAAATCGAATCGAAGTCGAATGAAAATCGAACCGTGTAGACGCAGCATTAAGTTTACTTTGTCGCTGCTCTGTATAACTGATGCATCTCATTTTAAGTACTTTTCTGTGAATCGATTTTTAGTATTTTTTTAAAATATTGTTTTATAAATTTGATGTATGAAATAAATAAAATATTTGTAATTTTGATCCAATATTCTTTAGATCATTTTTTCTGTAAAATAGATACGAAATCTCTTTTCTGAAAAGTGTCAAAAGTGAGATACATTTACATCAGCTGTTTGACTAAACAAGTTAGCAAAACAGCGACGACTTGGATCTTCATTCAAATAATATATACTATGTGCCGCATTGTATATCTGCTTCAGGTGATCCTAGCCGAGGTTTGTTGCGGTCGAATCGTTAACCAGTTTCGTGATACGGATATAATTTCCCCCAACATTCACAATGGTAACTACGAGGGAGCGCCCCCAAAGAGAAGTCTTTATGCATATGTGGTTCAACCGAATACTGCAACCCTGTCTTTTATTCCAATGGAGTTGTTTAATATGTGAGTGATGATTTTGAATGTATGCTTTATTTTATTTAATTGTAGAAATAATCAAATTCAATATATTCGTACCTATAATACATTAAACTGTTTAAAATTAAAACATGTATAACAATAGTCAACATAGTTAATATGGACAACATTTATGTTCACTGTATATACATCTACAGTGTACAATAATGTATTATTCTTTTTTGAAACATATAAAAGTTGTTATTCTGAGGAATGTTTCATTTGTCCGCAACAATTGCAAAATATTATTATTAACATACTCTGACAACTTGTGGATAAAACGGGGTGGGGTTTACATTTGAAAAATACTGTAATTTAGAGGGATTAAAATCTTAATTTTACGTTTGTAACTTATACAAGGGATTTTATTGAAAATATTTTCGTTATATATTTTGTTTTACTCGTGATAACTTATATTAATTTCCTGCGTTTATGATTCATAATAAAATATAACGTCTACGGGTGTCGCGCTTCGTTAGTTACATTTACTAATTAGTGTTATTTTCAATAGATTCTAATACGTTTTTAATAGGTTTGTGGTTATTAAAAGTGGAGAAATACAACGGCTGAGCAGATGTACAATTTTTATATCATATTGTTAATAATTTATCTGAACACCTGTGTTTTTAGCTAAACATATTATGCAGTTTTATTTTGGATTGTTATATTAATTTTTTTAAAGTAATTTAGATTATTTGGATTAAGTATTAATAGAAATATTCGAATGAATGGCTGTCTAGAATTATGTATTTAGTAGTTTAAAAGGTCATTTATTATACATATAACAATCATTATTGTTATACGTTTTTTTGGTATTTTGTTAACTGTTTTCTCAATAATACCTTTCTCATAGATAGTCTCTCATTTCACGTATATCTGTTACATATATTTGTTGCACATGTTTTTGGGATATTGGAATTGGGAATTTGATCAGAGACTATTTCTAAATGGTATTCGAAAAGTCTTGATGCTTTCTACTTAACAAATTTATAATGGCATTTTATTTTAAAAAGCGTGTAGAAATTATACTTTTGTGTATACCTAATGATTGAAACTATTGTATATAATTGTGACATATACTAATATTCAATACACGCCATACACAAAGAAATCCAATATTTAATATCTAAAGTAGGATGAAACCGGTTAGATAAGCATCATAAGAGTTACTGTTAAAATGTATGATAGTTCTAGAAACTCGTTGAGTCGTGCGCATGGACATTAACAAGGCACCCTTAAATAGAAGGCAGTGGACACTGTTAATAATCTGTCTATCGAGTGACCAAATTTAGGCGGATTCATTGAACACTGCTTTCAGTTATCATGAGTCATTATTAGTGCTTGCTGTTATCCTTATAACAAGCAGTGTGGCAAAAGTTCACCTCATAAGGTGAATCGATAATATTGCTTTATTGTTAGGCTTGGATTAGGCTAGCAATTGAAATTAATATTCTTCTTAAATAATAAAATTATTTATTTCATTACAGTACAATGGTAATTAAAATAAGTAAAATTATGGGTGCCATTCAGTTCATCAATTTATAGCTCACACATTACATTATAAGTTAAAAAAATTGCTTGAATATTATTTACTTTTTTTCAATATTTTTGAATTAAATGTTATCTATGAAAAACTACATCGACATTTTTTAGAACGTCTTGCTGTATTTAACTAATTTAATGTATTTTCCAATTTTCTACATGTTTAATCCACTTTTTAAAATTAGCTATATTTCATGTGTCATGTATTGTATAGTTAATGCTAAACGATGCTTTATATAAGAAAATTTTTTCGTGTTTAAGATTTTTTGAGACTTAAAAGCGTGTTTGAAATATATATATCATTGGACTATTCTGAGGGAAACAAATTTGATTTTAGCTTTTACCTATTCGAAGTCATTTAAATTTGACTAAATTCATTAAAATTAAATATGAATAAAAGTTAACATAATAATATTAGTAATTATGTTCAATTCATTTTTCATAACATAAAGATATATAAATGCTTTGTTTTTTGTGAAACCTTAATTATCTGTTACATTAAATCATGTATTTAACTTTCCTTTTAGTCAAGAAAAAAAATCCTTCGATGTTCCGTATTTGATCGAGATTGGAAGTAGTACAACCAAATTGCTTTTGCGCAATCAAGCAACAAAATTTTGTGAATCATTACGACTAGACCAACCTGAGATCGAAGTTTTGATAAACAGTGATAAATTAGACACAATCGACGTTGAAAGAATAGTAACGGCTGATAAAGGTATGAAATCTTGTTTTGGTTTTGTACAAAGAACTTAGATATTATAAAATTACATTGGTAAATATATTTTGGAAGTTTACTATATGTATAGTATGATTTTTAGTGAAATAACCATTTTTTGTTTTACTTTCAAAGTATATGGCGCTTAATCTCGTAATCGTGCACGTAAAAACTAATTACAAAGCAAACCATAAATTAAAGTTATTAATAAATTAATGACATTTACATTACAATATATATACGTGTATATAAGATATTGTGTAAACGTGATGTTCCATAATACAGAGTATTTAGGGCAGTTAGATGATAGATACAAAAAATTTTTTTTTTTTTTTAAGTAAACGTGCTTCCGTTGACATTAAAGGAACCGTAATTTAAATAATTCTTCTTATATTAGATATAAAAAAGCTACTTCAACTACGCATCTTACCTTAATATTGTTGAAATTAAATTTATAATTTTTTTAAAAGTTAAGATCAAATTCATGGTTAATGTTAATACAATGAACAACTAAAACATCGTTTAAGAGTATATTTGATAATTGTACATTTTTGTTTTTAAGGCGAATATAAAATATGTCTCGACCACTTTCACTTATGTAACTCTTTAAAACAAATTTACGAGGTATTTTGTAAACGCTTACTAAATTATATTTATTTTTGGAGCATTGGGAATACAGCCTATACTTTAAAGAGGAGAGAAAAGTAAAGATAACAATGGGAACTGTCTGTCATGCGTTCATATCACTTATTTTTTTAAATAATATTATATCTTAACCAATTTATTGTGTATCAGAGCGGTTTGTCTGTTCAAATATTAATTATTTTCTTATCTGCTCTACCCAATATTATAACGTTGAGCATGTAGGCCATACTTTTTATAAATTTATTTATTAATCGCTTTTATAATTTATAGAAAAGTTATAAATATTAAGTAGTAATATTGTACAATTACAATTTTTTACTTTTGTATTTTGATTAATTAATTATCAATAAATTTCAACTGCATAGTTCAAATGTAATACCCGATTTTGAAAATCATAAAATAAAACGCATTGTTTTTTAAGGTTTATGATTTATTAAGAATTTGTTAATCACACTATCATTACGCTATCATCACGCTATTTAAGAGACAATCGCTGATTGGTTTAAATTTGTGATTGGTCATTTGTTCATTATTAAGTATCGTCCAAAGACATTAGGATAATAATTTCAGGTGGCATTTTGTATATGCTATGCGGTTATGAAAGTTGAAATGACACTATCCCGCGTTGTATGACGTTCATCCATTTAGAATGTAGTAAGCTGACCAATAAGTTACTATGTAGATTGGAAAGAACATTTTAATTAAGACTTTTTTCACTTAAAACTATAGTCATGTTTTAAAGTTAATTCTTTTGTTTTAAAAAAACGATTAAAATATTGTTTTCATAATATACATTTTTGGAAAGATAATAAAATTCTCTTTCTTATGCAATGAGATTTTAAAAAGGTAACATTTTCAGTATCCGGATAAATTGCGTGCAAATTACTTATAGTTATGCCTATCATTTCAAATAGGTAAAACAGGAAGATATTATTTAGCCATACTTTAAAAAATATTAATAAACATGAAATAATTCTTAGTTTACTGTATATCTGTAGTAAAAAATACTTGTAGGTCAAATTAGATGTTTATAACCGTAGAGGTTTAAAGAAATAGTTTTTACATGAAAAATGCCTGTACCTCTTTCTCAAACTCTCTTCTAGTGACTTTGTTTACCAAAACCGAAATTGCAGTTTTAGCGCTTCGTGTTTTTGTCTTGTGAAATATTTAAAGTCTATGGTATCGTCACATTTTCTAAGAACACAATAGTCTAGAGATGGCACATAGCTTGACCAAACTAACAACAAAAAATGTCGGCTGTGAGGCATTATTTTGAATCCGGAAGAAATACTCCTGAAGCTAGTCGACGTATTGCTGAGAATTAAGAGTTACATTTTCCAGTTCCACTAGGTCGAAATGTCAAGACCATTGTTGAAAACATTCATTGAAACAGGGTCAATAACCTATACCAAGAATTCGGGAATTTTTGCGCTTTTTCCACGCTCTTTACAAGGACAATGCAGATCGGCGTGTATAATTTGCAGAAATTGTCATAGACAAAATGCGAGATAATAGAGATTTCATCAATAAAGTTAAGTGGTCCAAAGAAGCAACATTCAAATTTAATGATAATTTTGGAATGGTTTGTAAATCTTCCTGGTATTACCGCATGGTGTGCAATGTCAAGTATTGGATTTATTAGCCGAGATTTTTTAAGCACTGTGAATGGCATTAATTATCTTGCGAATTTTTCCCGAGAGTTGTTAATGACATTTTTTTTCCAACAAGATGGGGCACCAGCCCATTACACTTGCGTCGTTCGCACCTAGTTTGATAACAATTTCCCAAGCCATTGGATCGGACGCCGATGTCTCATTGTGTCCAACAAGATATATGGATTTGGTGCCGCTTGATTTCTTTATTTGAGGGGTTCTGAAAGATATCGTGTATTCAGATAAACCAGGAAACATTCAAAATCTTAAAGAATTAATTATAACGAAATTTCAATTACTTGGTGTCGAAGTCTGCAAGAAAATGTGTCGATCAGTAGCTATAAGGCGAAATGCAACGAAATTAATGGTAACATTTTGACCCATTTCTGTAATTTTGCTTGTTTTGTTTAAATACACGTTTTATTTAACGTTATTCAAAATCGGGCGTTACTTTTATAGTTACTTAAACTATAATCTTAACATATAACTTACCTTACTAAACTCATACGAATGTATACTTCTAGAGGGACCAGTTACATTAAAATATTACTTTTTTTATCACATATATCATATATGTATAATTATATATATATATATATATATTATTTGTCGATTTTTAAATATTATACTATTTGTATTAAACCAATTTCATGTTACAAACATATTAATGTTTATGTATGCACAAATTATGTTAAGCTTCTTTTGTGGTTAAATTAGGTAAAAAAACACTTGAATTACGATAACAAAACCTTCTAAGATTATAAAAACATATAATATCATATAAAAAATTAAAAATATAATTTGATAAAACTTGTTGTTCACAAGATACTTAAGTAGGTGCTTGTAACATACATTTTATGTAGATTATCTAATTCTTATTTTAATATGGAAATTTAATTACAATTTTTTTTTAATGAATATATATATTCTAATTAATCGATTATTACGTGTTAGCGTTAATACTTTTCATATATTATCAAAAGCTAATAAAAAATTAGGCAGTTTCTCAAAATTTCAGACCCATAAGTCTAGTATTTTTTTCTATGGAAGTTTAAAAATGGTGAGGTTCAATTTGACCCCTATTTTCTAAATTGTTAAGAAATACCCGTATTATTTAGTATTTGATTTCAAGTTTTATATTTTTTCTATTTTCAGACTCACGATTGCGATTGAATTTCTATAACGATCAACTAAAAGAATACTCTCCAAGGACAATTCTTCCAGCGAACGACCTTCGAGAAGATATAAAGAGAGATCAGCAAAGTATGTACAGTTTCTTATGGCCTGTATTATGTTTTATCAGATAAAACAATTAACATCTAGTATCATAAATTTCAATATTTCTAATTGTTTAATGTATCGAATTAGTATTAATATAAGGGTATTATAGTTTTAAAATAAAAATATTTTTCCTATAATTGGGAGGTCATCTACAATTATTTCCAAAAAAAGATTATTCGAAACTGATAAATAAAGACTATTAATGTTCACTTGTGCGGAATTCAAAAGAAAAACCACAATAAAATAAGTTTTATTAAAATTAATACAAATTCAAAACTGTCCATTCCTTAAAACAGACATTCTTAAAGAGAACAACACACTCATCGGCAAACTTTGTCTCAACCACATGTTACAAAGTTAATTTTACTTCTGAACCTGCATTTTAAAAACCCCTAAAACATTTTAAAAATATTTTAGTGTGTAAATATGATTTTTAAAATGTATTTATTATCTTCTGTTAATCTCACGTTATTAAATTTTTAGCAACCAACCTATTCCATTCATGCTCTTATTTTATTGCATTTACTTTAATATTCAATATGTAATGATATTAATGACAATAAACCTAGTAATTCATCGATTATTATGTGTTAGCGTTTATTTATAAAATGTATAAATATCTATTTACAACCTTGCATACTTTTAGCTAAATTTTCAATGTTGAAAGAAAATGAATGAAAATTTCAGTTTAAACGTATTTTTGATACAGACAAAAAATTCTAAAAGGCTATTTTTAGTTCACTTTTATTTGTTATCATAATTCATTATGTAATTTAGTTTCCCGCGTATTCTGCAAAATATTTGTAGAGTCGAAGGTAAATTACAATTTATGTAGATACTTTTAAAAATTTGGAATGATAGCCTTAGTAGATTTTGAGTAATAAACAATGGAACATGACAACACTAATATATAAACAATTTATTATAAGAATCTATTGAAACTATTTTATAATGAACAGGTGCTACTATTTACTCATTGCATTATCAATTTAATCAATTGATCCTAATTAAACGTATGATAAATTTAAAACAAAATTTCTGACGCTTTTGGCTTTGTGATAATATTGTGAGTGCAATACAATAAACTGTAAGCAGTCATGGAGGTTTATGATTGGCTTATTATATACGATAGTTGTAGGCAGTTCATTGAGGTTTATGATTGGCTCAAAATGAAATGTACATTGCATCCATGTCAAGTAGGCGTATTATTCTGAACTGGAAACACTTTTATTAGCCTAGTGTCAGTATGATTGATGCAGTATGTGTGTATAATATATATCTATTAGTTAATCAATGTAGAGTGCTAATTGTGATTGCCATTGCCATATAGACTAGTTGTGTTGCTATTGGCATCGGTTTAAAATATGAACGTATGAATTTTTGCAAAACGAATTTTAATTACAAAATTCATTATATGCAAAAACAAATGTATTGTATATTTGCAAGCTTCATTTCAATTTTTTAAATATCTTTTGAAAACCCTTTAAAAACCTTTATTCGTGGTAATTACAAATAAAATTGGAAAGAATAATATGATTTTATAATACAAATTTTCTATATTTATATATATAGTTTTTCTACAATATAAGTTATAATCTATAATTAAATATTATAGATTAGATATTATATTATATATTCGAATTATTCTTCAAAATCATGATCCTGATCACCAAAGCGTCAATCTAAATTATTATTGTTATTTTTTTTTCATTAAATATTTTGACTTGTTTTATTCTGCTTTTATGGCTGTTTATTTTACAATTAATCCAATAAATTGAATTGCTAAAGTGCAATTTCCTAATTTATTTATTTATTCCTACTTAACACACAAACTGACAAATTGCTTCTTCTTGTTGTAATGGTTGTTTTAATGATTACAAAAAGAAGCAGCAAAAAAAGATTATATTAATAACATTGTAATTCTAAACAGTTTCCATTTGAATTATCTATATCTTATGACATTTAACAGTTATAACACTTCTATTAAAAAATATACATAAATATCAAACATTTCTATTACAACATAGTCATCTTTTTAACGTTATTTAATCTTTTTAAGAGTTAGCTTTTAGTTGCCTAATCAGTAAATATACTACGTTTTATTATTGCTTCTGTGATTTAAGCAGGTATTATTGAAATCATGTTCATTATTGTAATATGTAATAATAGGTAGATAATTTAATTATATGATATAAATATTATTATTATTATAACTGTATTGTGACTGTGTACAACTGTTCCTGTGATAGTGAATGTTTAGTATATACGCTAATATAAAATAAAAGTATCTAGTGTTAGTTTTGTTCTTTATAAGTTTCATTGTATTAATGTATTATTTGAAATGAAAACAAATATGTTACGTCTTGGTTTCATACATAATCTGTATGGTCAGTGATAGAAATTCACATGGATAACTTTTTTATATTATTAATTGTACTATTAAAACGATCAGCACGTATGTTTGTTCCCCTAAACAATATCATGTGTTAAATATTAATTACCATAAGATAACCCTCTGTCGTGTACAACTGTTTCAGAAGTGGAAGAACAGGGGGTATCTCTCCTTGATTGCTTTGAGGGGTTCATGCAGAAGGAAGTTCTTGACATTTGCGACAAACTTCACTGTCCAAATTGTAAACGAGAGACAACTTTCAGTAAAAAGTTCGACATCTGGAGGCTACCTCGCGTCCTCTTGATCCAACTTAAAAGGTTCTCCTTTGGGCCTCATAATCGGGCGAAGTTGACAACCCCTATTGATATTCCTTTCAGGTATGTTTTATAATACGGTCAGTCGCGATCATTGATATATATGATATCTATAATATATCTATGTGGCAACATGGTTGTCGTTTAAACACAGTGGCAAATTATATTTGATTGCCGTGAAGTTCTTTTAGCGTGCAGTACAAATGCAATTACATATAATAAGTATGGGTTTTTTATTTTGTCCTAAAACGTATCAGGCTAATTTGACAAATCAGAAAATGTAAAAAAGAATATGGATTGAACTATAAAACGTATGACCCTGATTTTTTTTACTCAGTGGCTGAAATACTTTTATATAACTAAAAAATATAACAAAACATTGTTTGAATATTTTTATATATCAGAAAAAATTGTGTTATTATTGATCCATTTTATACCCCCTCCCCGCCTGGGTTTTTATACCTGCCGAGGATATTAGGAGTTGAAACTTGCAACATTAATAGAAAAAAATAGTTTATCGTAAATTATATCCATTTAACTTGATTATTAAAATTATTTATTAAAATAACCAGCAATTTAAAATAATACTCAAATAACATTTATACCACTTATAGCTTATTTGTATAAGCAGTATAATTATACAAATATATCAACAAATATAGATCTTGTGATCTGGAATCAGATGCAAAATAATCAAGTCAATTGGTTGCATTGAACAAAAGTTGGCATTTATTGGTGAATATATAGCATATATGGTTATTTTTCTATAGTTTTCCTAACAGGAGTTTATGACGTAATAAGGTCATAAAGAATATACAAAACGATTAATTTTTTTGAAAATTAGAAACGCTCGACAAGTCTTTAGGAGGTATCTGTATACCAAATTTCAGCTTAATCGGATGATAGGAAGTTTACTTTTCCAGGGGGTAAAATACCCCCTCCCCTCCATGTAGCAAACCCTACAAAGTATGTCCACGTACGAACGGTTAATTTGTAGGTTTCCAGCAATACTTATGTTAGTATTATGTCGGGTGGCCACGCATACTAGAATTTCACTCGTGTATAACTCGAATTTTGTTTTGTACTCGAACTACACTTAAATATACTCTAATTTTTCAGTAATATACTCCAAAAAAATGTGTCTAATTTTTTTTGTTGACTTTTTTATATATATATAATTTAATTGTTTTATATATATATATAATTGTATAATATCAATGCAACTTTTCATAGACTTATACATATATTTTATTAACATTTTATATCATGGTTTTTCTTTTTACAGTGTAAATCAATTGTTTTTTTTATACTAGCGCATAAATTAAGGGAATATTTTTTAATATTTTAAAATTAAATGTAATGAATTGGACATATTAGTTCATGATCGCAATCAATAGGTACTCCGATTATTTCTCCAATATACTCGAACTGTACTCGAATATACTCAAATTTAAAAATAAATAAAATACGGCCACCCTGTTATGGAATGAACTGTTTTGTTATCCACCGTACTGAGATCTTCATTTTTAAATTAATTGATTTGTCCTGTAAGCGAACTACTCTTGCTGTTTATAAACAACCACATCTCGATATACTCAAATATTTTTTTATACACTTTTCATTTGGTGCGTGTAATTATATGCTTTTTCTATTATATACGAACTGCTGTTTTGTACAGTTGAAACTTGTTTAATATCTGGACTGATATACCAAATATAATTCAGTTGTACCTAACCAAAAGTGGCCTCCAAAAGCACCCGATGATGCTAGATTTAACTTCTTATATTAAACTGCATATTATAGAATTGCGAACATCAAACTGAAAAGTTAGTAGTTGCTAGGTTGGATTATTTTCAGGAATTGGAATATTTTCAGTTTGAAAACAAAAATGATATCTATTATTACTATCAGCCTTATATAATAGTCCGATTTAAATAACCCAAGAATAGTTCACACTAACCGTCTAATATGCACATCTCGGTACATTCCGATTATATAAGGATATTTAATGACAAATTAATATATAAAATTATAATGTAAATAATTTAATAACTAGGTCGTCGTCGTTTATTTACTAAAATTTCGTTCCCCCTTTTTTCCGCCCATACTATGCTTTTTTTATTGTCCCCACCTGTGTAATGCCCTTTTTGGTATCGTGGGGGATCCAAGACTCCCTCTGCTCAGGCGCCTTTTGACAGCAATTGTCTTATACAGGTTGACTAATAAGTTAACAACAGATTTCTTGTGGACTAATGGACAACAATAATTGAAGTTTAGTTAGTTTGTTTTTGTGAGCTTCCTTTTTAAAACAGATTGTTCGCCTTTATAGCTACAGGAATGGAACGGCCTGATTGTAAATATTATCGTCTAAATTTGAAGGAAATTTGTTAAGAAAATTGATGAACTGAAAGTAGAAACTTGCGTTATTATTATTTATTTTAACATCGCGTGTAAGTATATTAAAATATGTCCTTCATTAATGTGCATTATGTATGGAAGTATTTAGTAATAATTCTTTTAGCAGTGTCTTCCATGACAATGTTTGAATTTTCGAAATGTTTGCAATTTTAAATAATTTACATCATTGCACAGCCATTTACTACCATTTATAACAAGTTAATAATTATTATTTTTATGTTTATCCTATTTTTAGTACCAACCATATTTTGTATAGGGTATTTGCCTTTTTCTATTATTTATTTTTTTAACATACAGTCTGTTTTTGTAAAGTGTTCTAATCAGTCTAATTTTATTTAAACGTGTTTTCTTATTTCTATAAGATTAGGTATTATTATTTTTATGTTTTATCTCATTACACAACTGCTGTACTTAGAAGTGCATTAATTTCGCACGATGAACCTGTTTTGCTTTTAAATTAATTATTTGGAAAAATATTGAGTGTTCTTCCGCTTGAATTATATATACAATATTGTATAATACGATTGTAACATTATTCATTTTTTTGCTATTTTCATTATGTTAATATCAGCACCAAATATTCGAGAGTACTGTTCGTATTTTTTAAAAATATTATGTATTATTAAATACTTATGTATTTATTTATTTTTATATATTTTAATTTATAAATATTATATATACATATATATTTTATTATCAAATTGATTATAAAAATACTTAAAATGTTATATATTATGCAAAAGATAGAAACGATATGAATTAAACCGTATTAAAAATGAATATGCAGCTATTTTTATAGTTATTTTAATACAATAAAAAATAACCGAAATCCTAATATTGTAATGTTAAAGTCAGCTATGAGATTTATATTATCTCAAATAGCGATTGTTGCGTAATTTTAACTTTATTTTGTTAATTTGGCTTTAAACATTTTAATAATGTTGTTTTGATAGCAACACATTATTTTTGTTCGACCATTTTGGAGTTCAATCCTTAATGTGTTTTCCCCTTCAAATCGTTTTGATAGTAATAATATTTTTTTAATGTATTCGTTTTGATCATATTTGGTTCTTATTGTTAATTTTGATTTGATTTGTGGTGCTATTGAGAATTGGCATTGAACGTTGTTATATACATTCAAAATGACCCTTACTATATTATGTAGATCGTGTATAAAATGTTCTTCATTTTTAAAATTCATTATATAATTTATTACAGATAAAATATGTACAATGTAAAGCCTTTATACACTTTTTGGATGTTTATATTTGTGTAAAATTTCAATTAAATTTTCTTTTACTCAATTTTGCTCTGACAATTATTACAATTGTTAACAAACATTTTGTGAGAGCGAGTTCAGTTAGTGTTAGATTAAATTCGTATTACAAAAGTATTATTATTATTAGTTATAGTATTATTATGCTGTGATATTATTTTTATAATAAATATGTTAATCGGTAAAATGTTCGTGTCTCAGTTTTGGTCACATTTAAAAACCACATTGCCCGCTGTATGTTTTAATCTATAAATCGCCTCCTCTATTTTACTTAAAAGTTATAAAGTTTAATCGTTTACAGAAAACTGGAACTTTCTTCAGTGGAGAGTAAACAAGCTGCTCAGTATGATCTTTGTGCCTTTGGAAGTCACATGGGAGATTTAAATGCAGGCCATTATGTAGCTTTTGCCATCAATCATCAAACGGGTAAATGGCATGAATTCAACGACGAATGGATAACCCACCGACCCCAATGCGATATTTCGGTATGTTCTTTATGCCTGCTTAGACCTTCCCTGACCTTACTATCATTTGAGGAGGTTTAAACTACACCCTCCATTATAATTACATTTCTCCCATTGAACTAAAATTTGATATATATATCTAAGCTGAAATGATAAAACCTGTTAAATCATATCCTTCAACTTGATCTAAGGTTAACTAAATGAATGGACAATAGATAAAATAGTTTTTATTAAGGTCACATTTTAAAGATTAAAAACAAAACTGATCTATACATTTTTTACACACTTAGCAAACAAGCTAAATACACGCATAATTTTCAGTCTACTCTGGCTCATCGGAACAGGTACCATCTATACAAAAATTGTTCCATTTAGAAAAAGTTCCTATTATCCAATAATCGATTATTTATAAGCATAATTCCATATTATGGCGGACCAGATTCACCCATGCATATCATGTTTAAGACCATGATATCATACTTAAAATAGTGATAGCATGATAATTTACATTTGACTGTTGAGTGTATGTTTGTACACAGTCACTATTATGTGTGTATACGTTTACACTCAACACTCAACAGTCAACTATCATGCTATCACCAATGTACTATCATGGGAAGTGACTGTGTATACGTTTACACTCAACAGTCAACAGTCAACTATCATGCTATCACCAATGTACTATCATGGGAAGTGACTGTGTATACGTTTACACTCAACAGTCA
>JAUZND010000483.1:0-14107 GCA_034780555.1 Coelogynopora nodosa | reverse complement strand
TTTTGGGTCGTTGAAAAAATAAGTATTTTATCTTCAATTCCATCATTTGCTAAAAGAAGTCTCGTCTACAGTTTGTGCCCATTCTCCAGCAATTCCTACCTCGGCGCGTCGATGTGGTAGATTCGGTAGTAGTTTTGCGCTGGATCTGTATATAGCACGGGGACCGCGGAGCGAAATTGGCTGTGGGGGGGGGCACTTTTTTATTTTTGCGCCCCCCTCCCCCACACAATTTTTTTTATCCCAGTATGAAATTTTGATAAAAAATATAATGTAGTACATGACAAATATATTGAATTTAGCATTTTAAAACTCTCAATGACATAAACAATCACAGCTCTGCGTTACCCAATCGATAGACACAACTGATTACTGTCTGACTTTAAATTCGCCCCTAGAAAATTTGTGGGCCCCACGGCCCCCTGTTCCGCGGTCCCCGTAGCATCTCGAATTTTAGAAAATGAGGGAAGTTCGTCTAGAACAGCTTCATCTGTCAAATCCACTTCTGCAAACGCATCACGGTATACTCATTTCATCGGCTGAAAAGGGTTATTCTATGGCCTTCTTAATTTATATCGCAGTGTCCGCTGGTGGGTGGGTGTGTTCTTATAACAATGATAAGGCGAAGTGAGATGTAACCGCCTGCTTTTCAAATGACGTCAATTATACGATTATTCCAAAAACAGCAGTACCAAGCTAACAATCTTATACTTCTAAGTGCTACAAAGTATTTAGAGAAATTGATCTGTATATTTTGTTGAATGTAATTAGTGTATCAGTAACTATTTCAGTGTTAAATGTAAATAAATAAAAAGGATTATTATTTGTAACAGTTGTATATATATGTATAATAGTTTTTGGGTGACAATTTTTTCCATTCGTAATTTACAGATGTACAATTATGGTTTAACTAGCAAATTAACATAGTGGGCATTTTATCAACAGTCTCGCATTACATGTTTTAACATTACAGTATGGGCTTAATTTAGAATTGACACAAAATCTCTATTTAAAATGCGTAGATTTAATTTAAAAAACATTAATTTAAAAAATGTTAGTCCTGAATATGCTAAAGTTTAAGATTTTGTTTGAAATATTTAATGAACTATAAATATGTACTATTTATCTGACAGTTGACATGTAAATTTGAGATATTTTGTTTACATTATAATACATCCTTCGTCGATGTAAATGATTGGGTGTATATAAACGAACCATAATCCAATTTAAAAATTAGGAAGCTTACATTTTTGCACACATTTTTGCCTATTTAGAAATTATTTGTATTACAACTTAAACAAATTAATGAATCGTTGAAATTTTTTCACAGTTTTCGACATATTGAATATAATTCAATATATAAATATATTATTATGTAAACTTAAATATTGTATATATTTGTAACATAAAATTGTGAATTACAAAATATGCCATTATATATTTAGTACACGCAAATAATGCGAATGGAATCATATTCGATTCATATTTGACAAAAATACATATAGTATGAAAATGTTTATTAAAAATAAAACAATTTTGAAGTTTAATTCATGATAAAGACCCGCTCTATTTCGGATAGCATATTTAATTTAATTTTTCGTTTCATATAACCTAATCCCCGTCTTTACTTAGGGGTGGCATAACTTCTCGCTAGCATGGCAGTAGTATACTAACCTAAATATCTACATTACACGAAGTATAGTACATAGACTAAATTTTGTTAAATTAAATTAGTTTTCGTGTAAAAACAGTACGTCTGAGCACACACTAGTTTTTGATTTATAAAAAAATTATTATTAAATTCACAGTAGTATCAGCTATAGATTGCTCAACAGCTTGCCACTATATAAATTTGTTTCATTAAAATTTATAAAAATCTTAAAATACTAAAATTATATATATTGCGAAGTCTCTTTTTAAATCAGAATTAACCAGTATTAATTGATATTTTAAAATGATTCAAAACTTAAAACTATAAAGGATGTCATTTTTTATTGTTCACGTGGTTTAGGTGTCTACATACCTCATCCATAAACTATAAACTACCTTGACAGAATGTTTTGAGCAGATGAATAAATGAACACAATTTCTCTATTTTATTAATGGTGACTTATTTAAGCGTTTATATGACGGAATCATTTCACAAAACTGTAAAACAATTTATTATACCTATTCGCTTCATATAGGCGAATAGGGGTATGTACAACATATTGGCTCATTTTGTACAAGTTGGCTATATAACATAGTTATATATTTATTTAATCGGTCACGTTTTTTCATTGAAATATCATTGGTCGAAAAACAGTAATTGTATAGTTGCATGATAAAAGTGTTTTGATGATATATTTATAACAAATTTGTAAAAAATAAACACATTTATTACTAAATTATTTAGTTTTAACATTCATCGTTTTAATGTTTTTTATTAAAGAATGTGTTTTATATAATTTTTATTTTAAAAATATGCTTTTATTATAGTAATACGTATAACCTACATGATACTGTGCGTTTCAGGCTTTCATGATAGGTGTTTTCATACCGAAAATGTTATTCTTATTTATAAATTCACTAAAAATACTTGAAAATGTTTAAGATCATTTTTTATTTATATTTATACTAAATCATATCACATTTTGAGTATCTGATGATGTTTATACATTTAATCGTAGATATTAAGTTTGATGAAATTCTCTCAAAAAATATAAAGGGTAATTTAAAAAAATAACTACAATGTATTTCGAAGTAAATATAAAATATAAGTAATTTTTTTTAATTTATTTTAATCATGACGTTACAGAAACAAAGTTACGATACTTTTTTAAGCTTATCTGAAAATCCATATAATTTTAGTCATTTAGAATTTACTATATAAGTAGACTATTTAAGAAAAAATTATTTTATATCAAAGAGCAATTAAACAGCCAAAAATTAAAAAAGTATGCTTTCACAAACAGCCCCGCTTTATGCCTAAATGTGCGGCGTTCCCACACAAACAACCCCTCCTCCTCTCCCACCTTGAGTGCGCCCTATATGAATGATTAACTGGCAGAATACAGGATGCTCCAGTCCGACACATACCTCACTGAGTCGTTTGGCACTAGTTGAAGCCGTGTCTGCAGTACAGTTGCCAGACGAGGCGGAGGAGTCCTCAGTCTGAGCAGCAGTTGTCCTCCTTTCCGCCATCACCAGCAGAAGCACCAGCTCCCCCAACTCACCGCAACTGGCGGCAACATCGTCCGTGAGATTGGAGCCGTGGACCAGACGATAGGTAACACAGACCTTGTCGAGCTCCTGTGTGTGTGCAGAACATGAATAGTGCTCCACTGAAGAGTAACTCATGTTGTCAACCAAGGGAACTAGCGCTACACAATCATGATGCAAATAATTGTTCTTTTGTGTATCGATATAAAAAGAGAAAAAGTTTAAAGTTAATCCCATTGGGACTGCATACCAAAACGTTTAAAGTATATTTCATAAATTTGTGAAATAAACATAAAGTTTGTAGAAAAAGGGATTGATCTGACATGAACACATGCAAACAATTTTAACTATTTATATATGATCATTTCAATTTAATGACAAAATCGAAATTCTCCAATAATTCCGTTGATTTGAATTTGATAAATTATTACATAGATTATATTATTACGGTTCTTTTTTTACATTTTCTAGATTAGATTAAATAGAAGAAAACACTCGAAAAAAATAATATTACATTTTCTCTTTTGTTGTTAGAATTTTTAATCAATTTTTATACACAAGTAAATAGTGCGAATTAGTGTTTTTCCATTAAAAACAGTTAATACATTAAAAACATAATTATATTTCATTATAAAAATAGATTTTTTAGGGCTTTAACATTTTCGAAAAATGTCTTAAAGTCGTCAATCATTTCATCCAAATTTTATCAAATATCTGAAAATTTGAGGACTTTTTTTATGCCCTCTATACATTACAGTAAAAACAAATAATCAAATATGCCGCAGCCACTTCCTAATTGTTCAAATAAGTAACTCTCAGAAGACTATCACAAATCCTCTTCGGAAAGATGTTCATAGATCGTCGGTACATTTCAAGTAGAATATTGAGTTTTTCTTTCTAATATTATAAAACAATCTTCTACTTTCTTCACAGTTATCAAATGCAACTGCATAGTATACAACATAAGCCCTTTCTTGAATTGAGAAAAGTAATGCTACAATGTTAAACTTAACTATATACTAATAAACTATGAACTATTATTTAATTGATTTATTAACTAATTAATAAAAATTTAGAAAATTATATCTAAATTTTAAAATGAAACCAATAAAAATTATAGAACATAACATATTAGATGTTAACATAATAAAATGCTTTGGAAATGATGTTTAATTTTTAAGTTACACTCTATCGGCAAACACACCGTATATAATTCACATAAACATAACTTTGCAACATGTACGTGATCCATTTTGTAGGTGTGTATACACGCCTACATAAATTCTTTTGAAAAATCGCGTTGATTAAAATCTCATTAGCTAGCTATCTTACCTGATTTTAATAATAACAATAATAACAATAATGAATAGCTTATTTGCTTGAAACTTGCATCATACAAACCTAGATATGGATTTCTATGATACAAATAATGTGACATATGTGAAACGGTTCCACGCAATTTGATGGTAATATGCTAACTATAAATTGCAGTCGCAAATGATTTCACACCTCACTTTTAATTATTACAGGGGAGATTGGTCAAAATGGTCATTATGTTTAATTATTTTACACTATTGCATGCTATCCTAAAATTAAGAAGTACTTAGATGCAACTAAATATTGTATTATATTTTCATACTAGTACAATATACTTAATTTAACTAAATCAAAGAGAAATATTAAAAATAAATAGTAGATGGTTACAGACGCGTTTATAGGAATTTAAAATAGACTGGTTTATGAAAGAATAAAAAAGGGAGTGCAATGTCACAAAATTCATGCGAATTATAAAACATTTACATTATATTCAAAATTTATTCTGGAATAATAGTTCAAATAATTTCTGCATAAAAAATACATGCAATCGGCTCCTAATATTAAGAGGGGATGAGGAGGGCTTTTCAGAAGGTCTGAAAACCTCACTAAATAAGCTTTAAGAGCCGGCCTGGAAATTTCGCTAAATAGGCGCCTGGACGATAATATAAATGAATAACAGCAGCAGACTAAAGGTTTATAATTTATAAATACATTTAACGTAAACGCTATAAATAACATATATACACATACGCTATAAAGTACATGTAATGAGAAAAAGAATAAAGATTAAATAAAGTTAATAAATCTGTTTGATTTACTACAAAAGCCAAATACATCATGAACGAAAACGGACATTTTAAGCCCTTTGAACCAAATGTTGAGCCCTTGCGACTTTATCACATAATTTTTCAATGCAATTATTTTTTAGATATTTAAATATTTTTATATATGCTACAATCTTAATTTTGTCTCCGGAATCACTTTATTTGTTTCCGATTTTAAGATAATATTTGGCTTTTACAATGAATGTACTATTCTAAAACAACTTCCACTTTATTTTTTGTTGAAAAACCTATAATCTACATTTTAGACAGCTACTGTTAGTAAGATTAGTAAGAGAAGTGAGTCATAGATTGATGAGTCATAATAGTATTTTTAGAAAATGCTAAAACCCCGCCCAATAATTGGTTTGTAAATAATTATTTAACACACTTTGTTTATAATATAGCCATAGCTCTATACAATTACGTTTTAACTATAATATTGGAACCACACTATTTTACCTGAATTTTTATATAAATAACTTTATATGCTTCGAAAAAAAGGTTTGTTCCTTATTCAGCTTTTTAACAACAATAAGACATTAATTTTATTCCACTAATGCAAGGTTGATTTTCGCTTTTACCACACAGCATCATTAAACAGTGATAAAAGCAAAATGTTGCGAAAAACAACACCTTAGTTTGGAATAAAAAACTTGGCTTTAATGTTGAGAAATATTTTTCAAAAATAATAATAATTTTCGAAAACTATAAAACTATTGCATACAATTATTAATACAATGATATGAATAAAATAATGTCATTAGTTAATTTTTATTTTCCCTTATAATTATTAAGTTGTAAAATTAAAAATATATAATGACATACTCTTTTTCAAAGTGTATCATTTGTTTCAGATAATTCTAAATTAATTAATATTAAATCACAATACATATACATGTAAACACTAATAACACGAACAAAAATAATTTGTTTTTACACACATCAACAATTTTCTCAATTCAATCAAATGATTGGATCAATAAAAAAATTATTTTACTTACAAACTGCAAATTATTACAAACTACATAATGCAAAGCACATTTTATTTTTCAATTAAACTAAAACTTATATGCTCCGAAAAAGTTTAGAAATGATAATTCTGGTTTAAAAGTAAAATTTTATTAAAATATCCGGTTATCATAATTGATGATAATTGTATATCATTCCATGGTTCGGTTAATACAATGTTAGAATTAATCGCAAGTAAGAAAAAATATTTGCACTGTTATCGTCATGAATAATACATATTTAGATGATATTTTAATAAAGAAAGAAAATAATAACTTTTTTTATATTTTACCTTTTTAATATAATATTTTGTATAGCTCTAGAGATCTTTGAAGAGCTACATGAAGAGTTATTTAAAGAAAGATTGACCCAAAGAAAATAATGAATCGTTTTAATATATAGTATGTAAGAAAATTTACGAGATACGATTTTAATAAAAATTAAATATAATTTCAATATAAATTTTTGCGATATAATTTTTTTAATTTCTTATACCAGACAAAACACTTTAGCATTTGTGAGATTAAAATATACTGTTATAAATTCAAACGACTTGAGTAAAATGTATCAATCTTCTTTTGAATTTTTCGAGACTAGTTTAGTTTCCGATGATGTATCCAATAATTAAGCAACTTGTTTAGTAGTAAAACGTGCACGCTTCTAGAACAGTGTAACATATATAATAACATACAGTAATGTAAGCTAAGCCATTTTTCGGTGTCTGTCATACTAATTATTAACATTGTAATAATGCAATTAAAAGCATGCTTTAAAAGATTCATGCTTTTAAGGAACAACAATTCAAAATCCAGTGCAACAAAAGCAATTTCAGTTTAATGCCTTAACAAATGGATTATATTCAAATCTTCCCTTGGTTAATTGATTTTTATTAAAATAAAAATAAAAATTGGAAATATGACATCGTATTATTGAATCGAAATTTCTTTTTGAATGTTTTTACCACAAAAAGTTGGAAATATGTGTTAATTATATATATTATTAGTTCTACCTTTACTATTGTATATTATATTCTGAATTTGCTGATTAGGGACAACCACAGAGCTAATTTAATTGAGCTAGCTGTACAGTCCACTATCTATGCAGAAAGTCACCTTTCTCCCCAAAGATACCAACACGCCGAGAGTGACGGGATCGAAGTGGGCATCGGAGGAGACTTTCACCCCATCGTGGAGAAGATGGACCACCGTTTCCCTGAGAGGCAGACAAAGAGCGTTGATCAGGGGATGCAAGCCGTTGGTGGACTCCTTTCGGAGGTCCTTTGTGAGGTCCTGCCAGGGGGAAAATTAGGATTACTCAACCGTTATATGTTAACATTATTGGGGTTATCGCATTTCAACGTATAGCGTATGCCGGATAGCTTATTTCTAGTTTCGCTGCATGAAATATTGAAAATAACATACATTACCTTTAGTTGGATCTCGTTTGGCCGTGTTTAATATTTAAAAATCATATTTACATTTAATATATATAATATATTACATTATATATTCTATTATATTACATATAAAATATAATATAAATATATAATATTCACCATTATTTAATATATATTTTATTATGTATATATATGTATATATAATATTATTATCTATATATATGTATATATAATATTATTATGTATATATATGTATATATAATATTATTTTCAAATAAATTCAAATATATATATATACTTCATAAAGTATTCTACACAAAGTTAATACACAGTGATATACGACATACATCAAATACGTAGGGATTATATAAAGACGCCTACGGTATAGACATGAGGATATTGTTGACGTTTTTGATAAAGATGTGTGTATTTTTTAAACTTTATTATAGACTACAAAATTTCAAAGTTTTATGTATCATTGTTATTCAGTGTATATTAATATTTATTGTGTAAATCGCTATATTTTAAAATATTTAATATAATGCCAATTCACATAGCGCCTTTAGTATAAAAAAATATGGAATAAAAGAAATCATTTGTACCTTGCTAAATACGAACATTTCCTATCAGCATAAGAAGTTGACATATACAGTACGTGAATGGATATTTTAACTAGAACAGGCCCCAGCTGAATCTGTAGAATCCCAGAGGTGGACATTTGCTCAAACTAGGAAATTATTTGCTTCGTAAAGACTAATCTAACTATAAATGCTTTAGTAGAGAATTCGATGAACGCGCGAAATTAGAAAATGGATTTGTAGTAGGTAGGACTGGGAACCACGATCATGCAACACAGGTGCTACAGAGGATAACAAAATTTCAACCAAATTTCTAAACGATCTTAAGAGAACCGCAACCCAAGACGAAAAACCCGCTATCTCAAATCTACCATCAACTTATAGCAGTTGAAGCATTAGATAATGCACCACCTTATGCATTAATTAACATTTCATTTGCAGAGCTAGGCTGAAGCTCTAGAAGACTTTGTCATAAACCAAATGGATTTTTGAAAGATACCGATGGATAGTCGTAATTGAATTACCGTCTGCATAACTTTAATTAGAAAGCTTGATAATCTCGTCTGTTGTCAGCGACTTCAAGTAGACGGCACATTTAACTAAACTCAATCTTCTCAATTACACACAATTCACGGCAAAATAATGGGTTAGTGGCAACCTCTTGTGTTTGCTCTTTTACCATCTAAGGAAGAGGGAAGATACGTAGCCTATCTCTATGGGATGCAGTTTATACTCGGTGTGTCCAGAAAACAAATTGCTATTCGCAAGCTTCTCATATATATTGTTACTTAGATATAGTGCCTAATTTGGTGGTTCCAACGGTGAAGATGTGATTTGTACCAAAACGACTAAGTTATCCGAAGGCTTGTACCGAGGTTATCTCTCATGACAGATAACGTTCTGTCCAAAGTGTGGATAAAATCATTGCGAAAATGCTCCTCTAGCTGATCATGCTTTTCAGATTCGTGTCACGGAGCTACTTGATTATATCGTTCTCATGTGCTTGGATTAGGTAAGTTCGATTTTTCCTCGAGCTTCATGGTCTCAATACGCTGAGGATTAAAACAAAGCTATCTGATACAGACTAGTCGTTCCATCACAAATTGAAGGAAATATTTAGAAAGTACCTGCTCAACTTTCACTTACGCATACTGTTTGAAGTAATGAACAGAATAGATTAATATGGCAGCCAAATTGACGCAACTAGAAAATGTGCCCTCTCTATACAAGATAAAACAAGCAAAAAACGAGTTGTGCTATAAATATTAATATATACTGAATATTTAGGAAACATAGAACTTGGAACTTTGTTGTCTATATGTATATTAAAGTTTAAGAAATGCATATGTGAAATCATCATATTTACTGCAGGCGTATGTCGTATATTATATAACACACATTTGTATCTCACACACCGTGTTTGATGTATGGCGTTGACCCGTTGGATTAAGTGGCTGCAATTTCTTAGATGCCGTGCATTTCCAAATAACCACAAATTCATGTAGGCTATATAAATATACTAAAATACTTTATGAAGTATGAAAATATACTTTTTTAAACTAGATAAACTTTAACATATAGTATAATATTATAATTAATATCACTATATTACGTGTACTGTGATGTTTATAAAAGTGATGCTTTTAGGAGTTATTTGGAGTAAGCAGTAGAATGGAATTGAGAAGAGTAATTTGTATAAGATTTTTTTGAACAATATGATGTTATATACTTTACTCACTTTTTAAGGTATCGGCAATTTTTAAATATATATATAAGTGGCGATTAAATAATATTAGCCGTTTATAAAGTATTACTATTATTTCTAAATATTATATTAAATTATTAGGCAATATTATCGTTAAATATTAAATATAGCGAAACGAGATACGGCGAAATTCGACCCCTTTATTGGATATAGCAAAACTTTCAAATTGTTTGGGTTTATAAGGTATGGCTATGTCATTTTATTACACTACAATGTTATAAAATACAACGTTATAAAATAAAGAATAATTAAAAAAATGATGCGTACTTTCCTATATATAATCATGTCGATGATAATCATGTAACATGATGAAGATTTCTTAATATACCGACAATTTAACACACCGTTAAAAGATTACAAATATCTCTTTATATTGCAACTGAATTAAAACAACAAAATATCATGCATAAAAATGCTATACAAATTCGTCTGATTTCAATTTTTAAACATTTTCACAATATTTTATTTAATTTATTTGATTAAATTTATTTTAGATATAATTTTTTTAATATTTAAAAATAGCTAAAAATTATTTTTTTAAAAGCACAATTTTAAAATATGAATGTCTTTAAGGGACAAATGCGTAAGAAAGTTATATCTCTAGATACTATTTTACAAAAATAAATATTCTAAATCGGTTAAAATAACTTTGAGCAGATTTGGAATATTTGGTAAGGGAACAGTTAAAATGGTAGAATTTTGTGTGAATTGAAAAGTGAAAAGAAAAAGTGAATTGATCTTAATTAAAATTATTTAATTGATTATTTAATGTTATCTTATTTGTATTTAGCGAAAAGCATATAAGCTTTAGCAGATTATATTTGACAAATAATTAAATTTTACGTAATTATAAAATTAACATTTTTATTAAATTCACCTTTTTATTTTGTTATACTTTCCTTCAACTTATTGTTTACAAATGGGCTCAAATTTCTTTCTATTAGAATATTTAGAAATATATTAAATTATAAACGTGCTATATGTTTTATCTATAGCCTAAATATAGATTTTACTTTAAAAAATGATGGATTACATTGTCAAATACATTGAGAAACTTTTTAATATATAGAGTCTAAGGTCCCGATCTATGTTTTAATCACTGCGATATCAATTGTTTAAATATCGAAAGATTGAAAATAAATTGTTATATGAGTATGCAGTAAATAAAAAGTATCGGTCAGTTGATAATTTGTCTTTGGACATTTTGTAAATATGTGTTCATTTGTCAACTGGCGTTTTGTTAACTTAAAAATGAATTAATTATATTTAAACATACTTAATCATTGACCAGAAACTTTAAAAACAGTCGTCTTCTCAATGTGTATACAAATTAAAAATAAAATATTATTTAAATTTATTATAATGATGTCGAATTAATGAAAACTTATGCAGTTATACTAAATTTAATTTAATCTAGAAAGGCATTTTTAGAATGTATAAGATGATAACATAGTTTCAAATAATTAGAAAAACTTTTTTAATTTCATGAATACTAAATAGTAAAATATTACATTTTCTTGTAAAATAAGAAAATTCAATGTTGAAAAAAATATAAATTAATAAGTCTAACAATGTCATTCATTTTCTACTACCAAATAAATAATTCTAGCAATGTAATTCATTTTCTAGTCACAAAATAAATAAACCAAGTAATACTTCCAAAAATATGTAATAAATAGAAACAGTAGAGAAAAAACGTAAAAAATTCTTTCAAAAAATATTAGAAATTCTATATAATGATAATATTTCCTTTGCAAGATATTATTTGAAAGATATTATTGCATTATATTTGAGTATGAAATTTATTCTATAAAGTCTTAAATTCCTTGTCATTGATAGTTCAAAAATAATTTTAAAATAATATTAATTATTTGGGTAATAATATAATAATTACCTCTTGTTTGTTTCATTCACTCAGCTAACAAAACGTATACAAAGCGTGTATGTTACACACTTTATTCAGTTATGCACTTTATTCCTTGTGTCATTATTCATTCATTGAGTTCTTAAATGCAATTAAACTAACCATTTACTGTTAAAATTTTAATTATGTTCTAGACAACTTATATGTTTATAGAATTTTTAGATTGCGACATAATCGTAACATTTAACATAATTTTACAACACAAAATAATGTCAATTTTCTCCGTGTTGATATACATTCATTTTAAACCTTTTTCGCAAAACAATATAACTTGTGATGACTTAAGTCGTTATTTTATTTATTGAGTGATAACTATTAAGTCGATTTTTAAAAGAATGTTATTATTTCATACTGGAAATTCGAAAATTGAATGAGTATCTGTGATTAGGAATGACAGGAATTTCTATATTATACAACATTTATTTATTAATAAAAATGTTATGAACATTTTGTTATATGTCATATAATCATGCATTTTACATTTTTTTATATATATTTATCAGAAACATTCAAAGGCCTAATGTCTACAATTTAAGAACATTGTATTGCTCTACGTAATGTTGAAATTCAAGGTTTATTAAAATTATGAAAAGGACTATATTTGCCCCAAAAAATCAGAAACGCTTGAAACTAGGAAAATATTCTGTTAATTTAAATAATTTCAACTTTTTGTTCAATTTAAATATGTTGAATGTTTAAATTATATATTAAAGATATGTGTGTCCAGTTATCCAGACTATTTATACAGTCATTTTTTTAAAGCGGATTTTTTTTTCAATTTGAAATGTATCTATAATTATTTAAGTAAATTTAAAACATACGTTTAAATTCAAAACAATTAAAAAATATTAGGAAATCTTTAATACCACATTTAAGTTCAATATCAAAAATACATTTAGAAAATCAATAGAAATTCTAAAATTAAGAACGAAATACAGATTATATATGAATAATGAAAATAGTGAAAAATATAAAACATTTTTTATAAAAATGTTATTTAATTAAGATAATATACCTACTTTGTGTATATGTTAATAAAATCTTCACAACATATACTATAATAACGGTGTCCGAACAGTGTATCACAATGAGAAGGATGTAGTTTTGCACATCATAAATTGTATGTTTATCACAAATAAACCTCCATTTTTTAATTGATTATTGTGCAAAATTAATTCGCATGTTAAAAAAATTATTCTGCATTAAAAAACATTTATTATAAATTGAATATATATTTCAGGAGCTATCATATAAAATGCTTAAAGGAGGCAATATTTCAACCCCCCCCCCCCCTCTACAAATCGGATAAGATTAAGATCTTAAATATATTATAATTATTTAGTAATAGTTAGGCCTACTATTTTAATTCTTATTAGCTAACCACACCCATTTGCACTTATATAACATCTATTGTCTGTCTATTCAATGACGCCTTTATCTGTCGCAGACAATGGGTACAATGAAAAGGTACAAATTGAAAATATATACCATGCTCTATTCAGTTCTAAAATTTAAGCTATATTGTTAACGTAGCTGTTGCTTCGGCTAAACTATAAACGATATTAACTTATACTAATAGCCGTTGTCTGCCTGTCTGTTTGCACCTCGATATGTAGTGGATTACAAAAGTGACCAGCCTCTAACAAAGAGTTGACTTTTCCTTGCGCCATCTAACCATGACATCGATGGGTTTCTAAACATTTTAAACTTGGAAAAAGGAACCAGGGGCACAAAAGGGGTTTTAATGGGATCTATTTAGGCATTGATTTATTATTGAACGTAATCCGGAGACATTTTGGCTAAAAACGTCGATAATTGCATTTTTCAGGATTTTACAACATTTAAATTAACACGTAAAATAAACGAGTGTTTTTAGATGTGCGAAGCACATCGAAAACCACGGAACATTTAGCACCAAATAATAAGGACTTTAATTAATTATTTTTTAATAACGACCTTTATCTTTATGATTTCTACACAATGCAATGTATTACTAAAGCTTTACCATAGCGCAGTAAAGGGAACGTTATTTTTCTAAAACATACTATTTTGACAACTTTTATTTAACAAGCCTTTATTAATAAAGTTGATTTCAAT
>JAUZND010000482.1:0-14107 GCA_034780555.1 Coelogynopora nodosa | reverse complement strand
AGTAACACATTTAAGCTGATAGTATTTCAAAATGCAGAAATCAATAGGTATGGTTAAGAACCCAATTTACTTAACGGTAAAAACAAATTTTTATCTTAATATATTTCTTATTTTACCCTAATAATTAAATTACTGTATATATTTCAGTAAAACTTTTATGAGATCTAATAAATCGCAAAATATACCCTGTCCTAATTTACGTAACGGATTAATTTCCTAATTTAAGTAACGTTATGAAATATTGAAATTTAGTTGGGTGCCAATATTTTTTAGGGAAGAAAGGCCAATATGTTGAGGAATGTAATTTGAGGAACGAAAGGAAATAATTAAATTTTATTTAAAAAAAAATTACTACCTGAAATTGCCTGCTTATCTGATATAAATGACCCAATTAATGTTTTCTTACAAATTTTCAAATACAATGGCTAAAATATACACATTTTCTACCATTTTGACTACAAATTTCAGATGTTTAAGCTTCAGTGATATCCTCATAATAGACTGCAGTATTTAAAAAAAATTATTTTAAGAATTTAGTTTTATTCAGTACCTACATATTTCGCATAAATTATAATAATATAGAAATTTGAGTCAAACGATATTTTTCTAGGTTTTAAAACAATATTAAAATAATTTAGTATTTTTAAATAACATTTATTATTCAGATGACGTCATAACTTATGTATTAAAAGGCTTCCAGTTCTTTTTTTGGAACTATAAACTAGATTGAGACCTTAAAAGTTATTTGGATAAACTTCTAATTAATTCTATTTATTAGATTGTTCACAGTTAAATTTATGTATTAATTAATGATCAGTTTTACTTGGAGGTCAAATAAGGATTGGTTTTCTTCATCGGTCCTACTGGGATATTTTTGTGCATAAAATGTTTTTGGAAAGAGAATAAATAATATTTTAAAGATTAGATTTTTTATTTTAAAAAAGCTTTAAAATTTTTTTTAATAAAAATACAACAATTATCAAAAGCAACAATGTTTTGACAAATATAAATTTGTATAGTCGGGCTATTAAATTTTTCGAATTAAATTTGAATTAAATTAGAATATCTGAAAAATATGTTATAAACTGTCTCTTATCAATAATTTACTAAAAATACATTTTACCAATGGTGTTATTTTTAGATCAAAGGAAACGCATTAAAATATATAAAAAAGGATACATTACAAATGTTGCGTTAGACCTGACAATTCAAAAATCAATTTCAGCATAGTTTAGAACCACAATAAAAAACTGTATACAAAATATAGGGTAATGTGAAATTCTTATAACGACGCAAAAACAAAGTAAATTCACTTTTTAATTAATTATTATAATTTACAAGCTATATATATAAATATATATACTGGCGATGAAAGATGTACAAAAATACATGCTACTTAACAATCACGAACCAAGCAAAATACATTTAAACAAAGTCAACTTGTTACATAAATTTAATAAAACCGTTTACGCTCATCACAACTTGTTGATTGTAACTAAAGGAAAAAATCATGGCATCCTTTTTCTGTCATTCTGAAGCAACAGTGCATAAATCGTACCACTTTTCCAGTCAACCAATCACAATCCACTAGTAAACTTTGACAGCTTATCGAGAATGGGGGGAACCTTGACCGTATTGTCTGCAAGAGAATGGCGCGCGAGTGAAAATAGAAACACACCACCGAAAACGAGGTGTCCTCGATAACAAGAATAATAGCCGGCAAAATAGTACGGTACTAGAGAGAGAGAGAAAGTTACTCAAGCTGCTCAATGTTGACAAAAGTGACTGACTGAAGTACAGCTGTTGAAGAATACAACATTCAAATTCTCTTCTCATTTCATAAAAGAATAGACAAAATTTTTAATATTTTGGGTTATTAATGTTCGGTAAATGCTCATCAGGCATTCTACGTTTTTACAAGAATTTAGGATAATATTTTAATGTATGGCTTTTAAATTTGTTTAATGTTATATATAACTTAGGAAATATCTACGTACGACTGCATACTCCTCAATTTCCCGATTCATCACTTGAAATTTAAAAAAAACTGTATAGTAAAATTTTGTTTAAAAAGATGAAAAACTTTTTAGTATTATACTATAAAAAATGGAATGTTTGAGTTTAACAATATCATATTGAAGTAAAACAATTTATTTTTAATGTTAGTTTCGTGATTTATAATTTCTATAATATGTTTATTCAGTAGAGGGTGTGTGCGGCGTGAAGAAGAATTCCTACTTGTTCGCAGACATGTAATCCTGCAAATGGTAATATAACGGTGAAATAGGGGGATCTCCCGTCACATTTCTGTTTGAGAATGTCGATTAACCATTGTCTTCTATTATCCAGTATTTTATTGGGGATAGTTTTCAAGTTTCAATGTCAGCGAATTAATGATAATTAATTTTCTAGTGTTCAAATGTCTTATTAGATAAGCCAAGTGATGTCTAAAAAATAGAATTTTTAAAATTTGGTATATTTATTTCCAGAAATGAATTGTATTTACGAATAACAGCTGATGGTATATTATGTGCCTTGCAGATGTTGCCGTTTTATGGGTTATAAAAGGTTGCCATAACATTGAGTCGCTTTGATGTTATATCGATATAATGGGATGGCGACTGTGAGTGTTTATGGAGAATGGTTTACCATTTAAATTTAGTACTGTAAGAAGTAGGCTACAGGATATTGTAGATTACTCTTTTTGAAAAATACTTCTGACTTATTAACCATTTCTGCATCTATTGTATTTCATGTATCAGCTTTCTACATTGTGTGTTATTTGAAGTGTTAGGCCTGATTGTTTGTTCGATTGTTGCATCTATAGTGACATCTATTGTATCAGAATTAATATGACAAGATTCTTGGTTCGCGATATGACGCTCTGGAGATATCATCCAGGTCGCGAAATTCCCGTCCCTGTACAATATTCAAAGAGATATAAGATAAATAACACTGACTTGCACCATTACAAAACAAATAACGGAACATTTTACGGTCAAATACCATGCCGAATTTTTTCTGGAACATCTCGATCCGAGACAATTTGGTGGAGTGAAACACCGGTAAACTAACCATGCCGTCGCTATCTTCAGGCATGAGATATACGAAACAGTAGATGAAGGAAACTGTGCATCTGTCACACTCTTAGATTTCTCTAAAGGTTTCGATAGAATTGACGTGAGCATTCTTGTACACAAATCATATGCCTGTACGTGTGATGTCCAAAATTTCTTACCTGGAGGGTATCCAGTTTTCTACAGCATATATACCAGAGAGTCAAGTACAACGGCGGGTAGTCACTCATCCTGACTGAGAACACATGCGGTGACCCTCAATACACTAATACTGGCCTTAGTATTTGTTTGATTATGATTGACGATTTGATGACCGAGATAAAGTTTATTGACGACACTACCCTTTTCGAAATCATCAAAAGTCTAGAACAATCAATAGTTTTTGTAAAATAAAATTATCGATACAACAAAGAGAAATAAATACAAAAAGATGAAATTGAACCCATGTTGAACCCCAGTAAGACACAACTACTTCAAATAAACACCAAGAAGAGACAAGAGATTTAGCCGGAGATCACAATTGGTGATACCATAGTTAAACTTGGTATCACCACAAGTAGCAATCTAAGAAGGAATGAGCATCAAATCGGAATGCTAAAAAATCGAATGCATTTTTATATCTCATAAGGAGATAATACGCTTCCATAAGGCAACTGTGTGCCCCCTATTGACAATAGGTGCACTTGTCTTGCATTCACTCCTCAAAAAAGGTCAATCGGATAAACTCGAGGTAGTACAAAGACGTGCTTACAAGATCATTTAATTTTACTGATAATATCATGTAAATATAATTGCATAACTTGCCTTTGCTGTATATTATTAATTGAAACAATATTTCTTAAATCCGAAAGAACATTCATTGTCCGAACGTTATACTATTTAAGTCAGCTGGTTCGATTCAGAGTAGGACCTGACCTTCACTAGTATTTTTGTATATTTTGTGCCGATTTTAACTTAGTGAAAATCTAAAATTGCTTTGAGAATACCACACTAAAACTAACTAGTATGGATGTGACTCATTGACTGACCTACATACTATCACCTACTAAAAATCGCTTGGAGAATATCAAAATAGTTATCTAGAGACTTTTTTATACTATATTTTAGAAATTTAATCATAATAATAATTAGAGTTAAGGCGAGGCGATTACCGACTGGCAACTAGTTGACCAGCTGAGTTGGTCAACTCGATTTTCCAGTCTCTATAAGTCTCCCAAACCACACACATGATCAACTGTCGACTGACAACTAACCAATTGACTATCGCTAAAATGACTCCGTTTCATAGGGCTTTTTAATTAAATAAATATTTAACCATATTACATTGTAGATTTAACATTCTAGTCTAGTTTTTTTATAAAAACATTATGCCTTTCTTTTTATCAGAAACCATTGTAATTGCATTATTATTAAATAAACGTAAAAACGCCAATGTTGGATGAAAAAATGGTTTAAGAGTAGAGACGTTGCTTCGCACATACATCTCATTCGGCAAACACTAACAGATTGTTCAGACTCAAAATGCAGGACAGAAAAGTTCAGACGCAGACGCCTCTTATCGTAGTATGCAGCAAGTGACTTTCTACAAGACAGTACTGTTTCTATGTATATTTCATCAGTTTGTACCATCTAATCAATCTATGCCGATTTTAACTCAAGAAACGATTCTATTCTATACCAGCAGAAGGATTCGGTAATTGGACACGATCGAAGTTAAAATGTTAGTTTTAGTTGAAATTCATAGCAATTATACACGGCAAATATTTGAAACAAGAAGTAATACCATATCAATACTAATTTTATAATATATATTTAGGATATTACAATATGAATGTCATATTATTAAGGATAAGTTCTTTAAAAATTGTCTCTTTTTTTAGTGTTATACACAAGTAATATTTCTTAAAAGCAGTAAAAACCCGTTTTTATATATAAAACAATACTTCTACGAACCCTAGTGAAGACGTGTATGCCTGCCTGCCTACCTGGGACAAGATCGAGAAATCCGCCAGCTTCTTGGCGAAGTTGATCAACTTCCTGACAATGAAGCCCGAGGTGTTGATCAGGTTGTTAAGGGTGAAGTTTTCATCCGGGCCGCGGTCATTGCTCGAGTTGATGAAGCTCATGTCGTAGGCCTGATGCAGGTCGTTCACTGCACTCCACTGCTCCTGTGTGAGGAGGCGGGCATGGCCATCCTCTACCAGAACGTTATTGATCGAGATCTGCCCAGTATTGATCATAGTAGATAGGTATTTATTGATTGTTAAGATATTGGCCTATGGTAGATAATTTGTCCTTTTGATTAAATTTATTATACACATTTCCACCTAACAAGTAAAATTCATTAAAATATATTCAACAATAAACTCAAGCTACATGATTTTAACTATTACCTAATAGTTACATATAAAATAATCAAATGAATAAAAATATACAACATGACGGTTGATTCACATAGGTTATAATATATTTAACTGAATCCACAATTAATTTTGTCCGCTATCTTTTAGTAGGCTGACTGATTAGTCAGTTGAGTAATGGTTGACAGCAAATTTCGATTGGCAACAATGCTTACTGACCAATTAGTGTAAAGTATTTTGGTAATATGCGTTTTATATTGCATTTGTTGGCTGACTTTTGCGATCAACTTTAGTTGTAAATTCAGTTTTAGGTAGGGTATAAAAATAAAATATCGTAACCGAAAAACTATTCCACGAAAAAGTGTACAGAAAAAGTTGTGTTAATGATTAATGAAAAATAATTGAATAAGTATTCATATATTAAATGAAATAATTGTAATATATAAATTCACGAAATAAATGTTCTATCTTAAAATTAACTATATATAGCGTATGGTAGATCACCCACCTCGCCAGTGACAACATAGGGCTTGTCATCAGGCATCTTCTTCGGCGACAATATCTGATGCTGCTGCACAGTTGTCAACTGCGAAGATTCAGATAGGACAACCCCCCGAGTGTTGGGGGAGCAAACCACCGTCAGAGGGAGCCCCCCCTCCACCTTTGTGTCACCGCTGGGAAAGTCATCAGTTTTCGGGTCAGAGGGGGGCGGTATTTGGGACTGGTCAATGGCAGGTCTGGTCTCCTGTCGAATTGCAGATGCGAAATTATAATGAATTATTTGTTGTTTACCGCCTCTTTTGCGGGCGTTAAAATCACATTTAATATATACCAAGAAATACTAGCCTTCTCGAGGAGTAGCAATAATATCTCATTATTTGTTATTATATTATACAACTGTGTAAATAGAATACACTAATAGTATAGAGCGATGTTTCCATAATATACCTATCACATTGTCAATGTTGCATAAAATTTGAAACGAAGTATAATGCAGTTATATAATTTTACAATAGATTTTATTATTAAAAGTTCTTGCATGACAAACGAATTTTCCGATTCAGAACATTCTTACCTTTATTGTAAGGTAATTGTCTAACGAAATCAAAGCAATTCTTGGGTTTTATGCCTGTATTTTTATTAGTTCTACCAATTGCTATCTCAAAAATTAGAAATAGTTTAACATAATAAACCTGAAATAAATTTAAAAATTATGTATATAAGTAAGAAAAACAGTAATATTGCTCTATTATCTATTATGTGCCAATAGGCCTATAGTCATAAAACAGAGCAATAGTTAAATATGTATTATGTAATTATTGTTGTAGTTTGTTTACAATGGCAGAAACACACTTAATTAATGTTATAGATATCCTCACTGTCAGAGTTATTATATACAGCGTGCAAAAAAAGCTAATTCTCTGTCTACTCGACCTTCAGTCTCGAAGAATTAACTCGTCATTTGGTAATATGTACACTAAGTCATCATTGTTAATTAATATGAACATAATAAACTAGATTAAAAGCAAAAATATAATTGATATTAATATATAATAGTATTTCACTTAATCTAGTACTTCTTTATTTCTTCTAATATGGTATAGTAATTTTTCTGTGGTAATGAAAACACGCTGTTCCGTAATTTCTAAAGAATATATTAATCAATGTTATGTTTTATGCATTTTGTTCTATGGCTATAGGATAATAATGTGGTTTTCTTACATTATTAGTTAAGAACCTATTGTATTTTACTTCTGATACAATGACATATATATTAGCATAGAGCTACACTCAAAATAATAATAATACTAAAATAGTTTATAATTAATCCTCAAAGAAGAGATTAGAAGCACAAAAACATGTGTCTTTCGAGAGAATAGTATTTCTTATTATTACTCATATGGCGCGATGTGAGCTGCTATTATCATAACGATAGTAATAATAAAACAAATAAGAACAATGATAAAAATGTCCTTGTTTATAAAATCAATAATAAGAATAACATTCACAGTTAAATTCATCATTCTAGAGAACGAGTTTGATGCTGTTCTAACAATGTTATATATTTAATATGAATAGTATTTAAAATAATAAATATGTACAAACAAAATAATAAACTACTATAATTATGTACATTATGCCCAAGCGAAACATACACAAGAAATATTTACATCAGAATATAAGTGACAGGTAATTGGAGCACTTCAGATCATAAATTGTTCAAAATTAAATGGATTCATCAAAAATCATAAAATTAATTTATTCAAACTTGACATTATAATTCAACTACTATGCAGTTATCAGAGCCAAAAAATAAAGCGAACAAGTAGAATAAATAATGGTATTATATTATACTAAATTACAAAGCAAGTACATTGAGTACATAAAACAGGTACATTAAGTACAGCGAGAATAGAGTTCATTTACTGTGTTGAACACCGTTAACAAATATACAAACGGTAAAACTTGCATATTAAAAGCACCAGTAAAAGGTTGAGTAGGCCTAAGTCATTCTAAGTCAAAATTGAGTTATATTACTCAAAGGATTCTCTATATCTTAATATAGATCTTGATAATATAAATAGTTTTATTGCTTGTAATGCAGTTACATTTGTTCAATAGCATAATATATTAACTCAGACCTTGTTCTTTCTGTATTTAGGGTAAGCTACTAGTATTCAGATTTCTTACATTATTTAGTGTGATAATTATATATTTTTCAGTTTTTCTAAAATAATTTTCCCTGCGGTTTCCCCAGATAATTAAGATAAAAGTAAAACAATTATATTGGCATTTAAAATACTTATAATGTGAAAAAAATACTATAGGTACATGTATGATGTCTATAGAGTATCATAGCATCAGAAATGTGATAAAACTGGATGGTGTCTTATAATTAGATAGATATACGAATGAAAGTTATTTTCAGTTATACGATTTAGAAGGAAATTGAAAATTCAAGCAACCTATAGAACTGCGCATGGGCAAAATGTTTGTGTACCTTTAAAGAAAAGGAGTAAAAGAAGTCTCAATACAGGGGAGGGTAATTTTTTATTGATATTTAGAAAATATTAAATTACGAGAATGGTCTTTTAACCTCAAAAACCCGGAAGAATCTTATGCCTACAGTTTCTTCTCAGCTTTGGCTTTTGCTGAATTTCTTAGTGCATTCACAGTGTGAAGAAGAGACAAATCAGATTTTGTCTCAGCCCTCAAATAATACGAATCTGCACGTGGAGTTCAGCAACAGAATGCTTCACTCACAAAAAAATGTATTCCCGGTGTTTTCAGGATTTTTAAGAAGGCTTTACGGTTTGTGGGAACCCTGGTTTTTAAATCCCTTACCTCAGCACTGGTGTAGGATGAAATGTCGGTGGTGGTAGAGAAGTCATCGACCAGTTGTACCTTGAGTCGCTTCTCTCGATTCTCGCGGACCTTGGCCTGACGTTGGCGCTTCTGATCTTCACCTGAGCATGTTGTGTTAGGGAGAAAATTCTGTGGTTTTGATATTTTACATTTTAAACAATCTTAATAGCATGTTATTATATATCGCAAATAATTAAATAACTATGTATTTTAATAATGATGACGTCATAACTAGTCGTCCACAAAATGTAAAATATGTTAATAAAAAAAGGTATACTATATCTATCCGAATACATTGCCCTCGTATAGACTCTAAGCTGAAATAACTCACCGAGAATGTACTCCTTCTTCATGGAGGCATCGTAGCACTTCTTAAGGCGACAGAACGTGCAAAAGCGGCGGGTGTTGGTGCCAATGGAGCAGGACTCGGAGAACATACACACGGGCACCTGTTTATACCGGGAGATGACAAGAGAAACCTTAGTGGAGAGTTGAAGTAGCACGGTGATAACACATGGATAATAGAAAATTCAATGGACTGTTTAATTCAATCGAAAGTTTAATCAATATCACAATAAAATAACAAAACAAAACTCAATAAGTATTTTCTAAATAAAATGTCCCTGATTTTTCCATGAATGAAACACACTGTCAACTGTGAACCGAATAACGAACTACATTGGTTGGAGAACACACCTCAGGTTTGAGCGCATTCCTCCGGAAGAATGCCTTGCACGATTCGCAGGTGATGGCCCCGAAGTTGAATCCCAGCGCTCGATCCCCGCAGACTGCACACTGCTTGTCCTCCCGACGACGTTTGGAGCCCGTCCGACGCTGTTGCCCCCCCTGGTCGGGGGTTCCCCCGTTGGTGAGGGAGGTGGCGGAGCAGACGGACTCTGGGGGGCCAACACTACCCGGTCCAGTCGAGCCTTGCTCGTCCTGCAAACCAAGTTACAAACATGTTGCAAGATGATTAATTAATCAATCAATTAGTTCTACTTGATTGCTAATAAGCAGAATATTAATAGGAAAATAAGATACAATAACAGGTAAAACTGGTAAAATTGGTAAATGTAGTCAGTCACATTTTCAGAGATAATCACAAAAAACTGACACATCGAAATTTATCAATAAACATTACAACATCTGCAAGATAGAATTTCATACCTTGATCATAGTCATAGACCAGAACATCAATAATATTTTACGATTTAATGAAGCGATATTAATGAAAGAAAATAAACCAAACCCCAAATCAACTCTTAAATTTTAATTTATTAAATTTAAAATGTTGATCTGATATATAAAGATATCAAGGTTCATATTTGATAATTTCTGTTATCCAAATTCTTCTGTTAATTAGGTTATGTGTTGTTTCTGAAAATTTAAATAAACTTAATTTTTTAGAAGGTTTAACATTAAATATATTTTATTTGTAATAAGTAATCATGTAAACTGAACATAACAAAAATCTTGAATAGGCCTTGATGTAGTTATTAATTTTAATATGATATATAATAATTTTCTAATACAACTAAAAATATTTGTTTGATTGAAAATATACAATTATTTCAAGACTTCAATATACAATATTTCAAGACTTCAATATACAATATTTCAAAAAATATTATACAAACATTGTAAATGCATTAAATTAGTTGTAGAACGTAATCATTACAACACTGATGCAAAACAACAATATATACTCTCAATAACACTTATATTTTACATTATTTCACATTAAAATAACAACCTAATTAATTGAGATGAACACATGAAGTACTTCCATTGGAATTATACTTAACATTTATTTAAATAATTATATAAATAATACAAGATGGTCTAAGGTAATAAATTGGTTACATCTCTTATGGATGATCCACAGTGTTTAGAAAAAGTCCTGGAATTAATAGTTTCAAAAAAAATATGTTTACATTGTTACTATATATCGACTTCTGCAATATCAATTCGAAAGATCTATACCATACACATAACTTTTAAATACTATGGAATGTTCTGGTACGTCAGTCAGACACCTTCCAGATCATCAGGAGATTACTTTTGATGGCAATGAATTTGAAAATAAATATACTATAAAATAAACATATATGTTACACTTAATAATATTCTTACTTGTAATGACATTTTAAACTTATGACTACTGCAGCACAGGGTTGAAAATTTCAGACCTTTAGGAAATAGTCTATAGGTGACTGCTACGGAACATATAAAGACTAAATCAATGACTATGACATTAAAAAACTATGTGCATAACTTATTTATTATTTACAAACATTCATAATCAATTGGACTAAGGTACAACACAATCTAAAACTTTTTTCCAATTGGGAACTAATCTTCTTGTGACTGCTCCTAGACAATGATGCATATAAACACTAGATTAACTGCTGCTTGATCTAAAACCAATAAAAAAGCTAATGTATTACTTCATAAATATTTGAAATCCAAATCAGCTTCTGTAACAATTTGATTAAACAAATAAGTTGAAATAATGCTAAAAACAAAAAGTAGGAACAATTTTAAATTACTTAAAATCGGTGCAATAATAAAGTAAACTTTTGTAATAGTAAACTTACAACGAATATATACTACTTACATACATTTTAAACATTCATAAGTTCGAACTGACTATTCCTTTCAAATTTCATTGCTAGTTAAGTAAAAGTTCTTTGTTTAAAATATTTAATTATTTGAACCAAGAAATTTAAATATATCAAAATTAATATACTATAAATGATGAAATTAATATATATAAGAAAAGAAAAAACAACGATGATAAGGAATAATTATAACTATAAATAAAAATTCTGAAATTTTGTATCAAATGGTAATTTTGGTAAAATTCTGGCAATCAGTAATTTTGGAAAAATCAATAAAACAAGTTGTATATGATGGCATAAAACAATTATACTATAGTTTAAAAATCTTAACAGCATTTTGCTATGGACATTAGCACTTTTGATTATATGAATAGAAAAATTTATAATTGATATGGCCTTAAATACTAATTTAATCAATAGTACACCAACTTATATATAATTAATGTAATTGATTAAAAAAGCAATACATTAAATATAAATTATAAGGAATAATACTGTATTAGACTAAAATTTGAGCAATAAAATGCATTCAAATGACAAGTTATGATCTTATTGAAAAATAGCATAATATTTGAATTTGTCCAAGGGATATATTTAAAGTCAACTTTTTAAATGAGTAAATATAATGGGGTTACCTTTATAGATGGGCTGGATGATTCTGAGCAGGCTAGATGTCCAATTAAATTAGTATTTAATTCAGATTCTGAATGTTGATAAAATACACAATCCAGTGGTCGATTAGTGTCCATTTTTACATCAGATGAGAGCATTGTTAACTGTATAATGTATACATACAGGATAATTACATCTGAAAATATAAACATATATTACATAAAAATAATATATAATCTTAAAATATTCATTGAAGCATACACATGGGTCAGTAGTTACTTCTCACATTATTCAGTGATCTCTTATAAATCAATGAAAATTTTAATCTGGGTTTTCTTTTTTTTCTAATTTACATGATCAACCAAATCATTCTATAAATAAAGTATCAACTTTTTATTTTTTTATAATGATTTCTACTGATGGATTCATATCACTTAAATTTTACAATACAATAATCATATCTCACTTAATCAGTAAACCAATTATCACATGGATTCAATTTACACAGTTCATGCATCTCTAAAATATAACTGAATGCTTTTTGGTAACTTTAAATGTAAAGAATTCCCCACCTATAAAAATTGTAAATCAACTTAAACTCATATTAATATATTCTAAATAATATATTATGACTAAATGATTAAATTAAATCAAAACACATAGCCTTTAATGTTGTTAAACTGTGTTAATATGGCTTAAAATATTTGCAATCTTCCAATAAAGATCACCCTATAATATTAGATTACTATAATTTATTATAATTTGTAGTATCTTGGTGCTAAACAACAAATCATATAAAATCTAATACAATATTAACTTGTTTTGAGAAACCAAGTTGAGAAACACATATATTAACATGTAGGCTTTACTTCATAATATATCTAACCAACTTATACTTGACTACTATTTACAAAAGATTTATGACTTTTACCAAGACCACTATATATTAACATAACTAAAAGCACAGTTAAACAACATTGGAAACTATGCATGTGACAAGTTCTACAGCAGACAATCTCATGAAAGAATGTATCAGCATTATTCAAACAAATACCATTAGTGAGTAAAACTTTTCAGGAATACTTATCACAATGAGAATTATATATGTACAATTTGAGGAAGCTGGCCTAATAATCTTGATGAGGCTTGAAAAAAGATGAGTCAAATATTGTGTATCTAGGCATACAACTGCTTAAAAATATAATTTTTAGAGATCTAATAGTAATAGTCATACAATATATTGGATGGTATGGAAAAAAATTAATAATGTATATTGAAATAATAGGGTACATCATATTAATAAATAAAATATATATGAAGGTGATAGTAATAGTTAATATAAAGCACTATATATTTAATCATATATTAGTTATCCTACTGATATGATAACTTTGGTACCCTTAAAGTAATTTAAATTATGTAACTTAAACTATTGATAAAATGTAAATATATGTATAGTAATGTAAACTTAATAAATAGAATAAGAAAAATAGTATAATTAATATAAAATAAATAATTAATTTTTATTTATTGTTTATTATATTTAAAGTATTGGAATATATTTTAATAATGGGAGGTAATATGTATTGTTAAAAATTATTTATAAATATAGATTATGAAAATATAGAATACTATTTTTTAGAGATTTAAACATAACTTTTAGTGTTTTAAAGGGGAGAACATGACAAATGTCACCATAATAAAACATTATCATGACAAAATGTTCCTAATATTGGTATAAATAGATAAAAAAATTGGCATTGCCATTATTAAATAAATATTTACTTAAAACTATTATTTTGAATATTATTTAATAAAATTTATTTAAATTTAATTTAATGGCAATGCTTAGAATTTTAAAGTATATATTAAAAATGACAGTAAAATGTATGCACAAATTGTGCTATTAAGTATTATAGTATTGCCTATTGGTAATTTTTGCATTATACATAACATACCATATGTTTTATTATTATAATTATATAAGTTATAACTAGGTACTTCAGTGAGATTTTTTAAATTCAAATTTTGAATTTTTGAATTTTTTAAAAAGTTATATTAGGTGATGCTG